>JBCAUG010440559.1:0-15854 GCA_038406175.1 Haplosyllis leylae
AAAGTGTGAACATCTCATGACCCCAAGGAGGCTTGAAAGTGTATCAAAAGTGAGTACCCCCTTAAAATGAGAAGTTGTAACTTTCAGCGTGGACAAGTTTGCAGTTTAATGGTTTGCCCCCCCCCCCTGAAATTAAAAAGTTGCCATCTTCAACTTGGTCTTCAGATTTGCAGTTTCATGGTTTACGCCCCCCCCCCCAATTCAAATGTTGCCATTTTAGCTAGGTTTTCAGATCTGCAGCTCAACAGTTTACCCATCCCCTTTGCAGTTACATAGTTTACCGACAATTCACAGTTCTACCCCCAGGGGACTTGCATCTGAATCACCTGCCGCTGGTATTCTTGTTTCGAGCCAGTTTTAGTGACTTAACCGCGACTAAACTCTTGTTGTTTAGTTTCCTAAGTAAATCCTCATAATTTTAAATGTTATTTGGTTATTTGTGTAGGAGGAACTTTTTGGGGAATAATTGTAGAAAATACTCCACTTGTGAGAAAATGATTCTGTTTTAGGCTCTGGTGAAGTCTTCCTTGGGCTTTAAAGCCTGAACGGATCTGTTTTCACACCATTAAACAGTTCCTTTTGGAAAGAAGCTACCACAAGTCAGTGTATGTAGCCGGCGAAGAATATTTCCATGTCACCCAGTCACAAATTAATCTTTTGTTTTGATCCAACAATACTCAATCAAATCCCTCATGTATTCCCACAGCTATTTCGTCCCAGATAAGCAGCCACCCTTCTCCGCTTCCCGTGGAATAACTGTCTCCGCAGCTCCCCCTCTTGTAATTTTCTCATTAGTCTTTAATTAGAAAGTGCAGTTATGGTTGCATTGTAGAGTTGGTTGGCAATAAATCTCGGCATAGAAGGCTTTAACTTTCCGTTAGACATTCCGTTACATTTCTCTGCGGTAAATAGCTATTTTACAGGAACACCACAATGACCCTAATTACTGGAAACTAGGTTTGTCTGGTTCCGCAGCCGAGAAAAACAGTTCATTTCTGGAGACAGAAGCACATACATTACAAAAATGAGATAAGGCAGATAAAATCGTGGCAAGAATCTGTCCTAAATATGATGTGTCTCTAAATATGATAGATGATTGCACCGTGATTTAGAGTATTAAGCAGCTTGTGATGTTTTCTTATAGAAAAAGAAATGTTCTGTCTTGGGAATCAGCCAAAGAAGTGTAGTCCACTCATATTTTCAGCAAGAGTTAGTAGTCTATAATATGAAATCGATTTATCTTGGCAAATTAAAGGAACAGGAAGTAATTCATCACCTATTATGACAAAACATCATTCGCGCCTGATTGAAAATATATTTGTATGTTATAAACTACGTATTGCAGCGGATGTACTACCGATTTCCCTTCAAATTTACTTCACTGAAAATCTCTAGTTGGTAACGTAGGGTACTGTGGTTAATTCGCAAATGGGGACGAAGGGGCGATTTATATGTACTTTAATGAAAATCTCCAGCTAGTAGCGGCTGATTCTATGCTCAAGCCGCCATCTTAGGCACCTTGGTACTTCTTTTGAAATAAGAATCGCTTTGGCTGAATTGACAACAACGCTGAAATGAAACTATTTTGTGGGTTCTTACATTGTCACTCCCATGTATAGTTTTGAATGAATAGCTTTGGATCAGGACAGCTGACAAACAAATAGGAGACTGAGTGGGATTATAAGAAACTGTGCATTCAAAACAGACACATGGGTTAATCCTAATCCATTTGGAAGATCACACCTCTGACAGGATAATCCCCCACTTTATAATAAATGAGCATTGCAAGCACGTCTTTTCCTGAAAAGCCTTGCATGATATAGACCTTACTCGCCATAGAAAAGTGGACTCAGGTTTTGAAGGGGATATGAAAGCCTTGTGCGGTTACATTGATATATGTTCGTGTTTTCCTGGGAGAATATTGTATGGTCTTTGTTCGAGCCTTGTTGACTTTCTCACGAGATTCAGTTTGGGTCAGTTATAGGTTTGAATGCAAACAAATGAACGTACGCTTGACCTGAATAAACTAAATAAAGAAACCAATATCCATTCAATTTATATTTTCAGCAAATACTGCAACCTACCTATTACTATAAAATATTTCTTTACTGTATTGTACCACAGATATTTTCATTTAAATATTTCAAGACAACATTCAGCCAAATGCTTAGTGTGACACGGACTGACAAGATTTAGGTCAATTTCCTTCACGCAGCATGAATTAAACGAAAACCATTTGATATATTGTGACAAAATATCTTGGTAGATCAAATACAAACCCCAATCGCTTGTCCTAATTTTAGGCTGGAAGCTCTGTTGGCTTTTTTGTTAAAAGGAGTTTAAAATAATTAGAATGAATTCGCTCATTCATTGCATCACAGTGGGAATAAAGATTTCACTCCGATTTAATGTGATGTGGAACAGTCTGTAAGATTAATCGGTAGGGTAATTGTCTTTTGCATATATTGCTCCTCTTCTAGAAAGAAAAAGATTTTCACAAATGAAAAATCGATTCAATCTTCATGTGAAATTAGTGAAGACAACAAAAACCTCTGGAAGCCAGATTAGCAACTTGCAGTGCCCTCTACTTGTTCGTCATGTCACCGAATTTAAAGCTGCATAGGAGCATTGTGAGGACGGATGTGTAGTTAGCTACTCCATCTGACCGTACAAGGCTATCCATACAACCATCACCTTACCTTGCGATGGAATGGAAGCTGCTTCATAGAGACTACTATGAAAATATTGCACGATTTTTATCAGAATGGGTTTGTACAAGTATAATGTCACGACGTTGACGTTTCACATGCTGGCCCATGACGTCACTCATAAATAAATCAGCTGATTGGTCACCTGATTATCAAATAACAGCTGGCCCCAAAATGTGCGGGATTCTTCATCAATAGCCAACGTTAATTCACCAACAAACCGATCTGCCTTTTGTGTATGTAAATCCAGAAATGAACTCTATTACAACGGTGTTAGGAAATAGCCGATTTTTAGTTCTTTGCAGAAAACTTTCAAGCATCAAAATTTATCACCATGTGATAGTTATCGCTTGTTGTTTGCAAAGAACATCATTTCGTCTGAAAAGCAAAATAAAGTAATCCTGCATCGCAACGGTTTGCAAGCTCTCGAATGATGTCACCACGCCAGACTATGACGTGACATTATGACGCTAAATTTGTGTGCAGAAACTAGCACTATTTCATCATGAGGATCACTTAATCTCTCGAATTTTCATTCGACAGCTAAAACAAAAGGAGGAAAGAAAAAAAGAAAAAAACGCAAAACTCATAAAATAACCAAAGCATGGGTTTTCTTCAAATAGATTCATTCCCACATAACATTCGTAGGCACACTGAAGGAATCTATCCACGAGTGACCAATACACAGGCCCTTTTATCCACAAAGCTCGAGTAGGTTTCAATTTAATCGTGCCCATGCGACATGCCCAGAACCAATGTTTCTTCACAACATATGCTCAATCAAGGAGAGTGGTCCCAGTTGGGGACAGGAATGAATAATTACACAGTTACTGCTCAATGACCCGAACACTGCTTCTTTACAGCTTCCTGATATCTTACTTTACCTTTTAAGGTCCCTACGTGTGTTCCGACCTAGTTTACCACATAAAAGCCAAGATTACTTTCTCCTTCATTGTACTCTGTATTTCATTTTAGATACTCAGAGCTATCTCTCCGTGTTCATTTGTACCGAGCTAATGTATAAATATTGGATGATGAAACGCACTTTGCTCTCTTCTGAAGCTATCACACTTGGTGCTAAATATTTTAAGTTCCCTCTGGGTTGTAAAGCTCTTAAGCAACTGAATGCATATTTTTAGTAAAAGGCTTTAGGAAAAATGAATAATTTTCTGTATTTCAGCTTTACTGCACACATGTGCACGGCTTGGATCACACTGACAAATGTACAGTTCATTTTTGCAGGTTAAATTATTCAGATTTATGGATGTTGAACATCTGAGTTATTTCTGTTTGCTTCTCTGGGTAGTCTAGGAGTTGCTGTCGCCCTCGCATTTTTTCTTATTATCAATGCGAAAGTCAATTCACAGTCGTGAGGGATAAGAATATAAATTATGAGATGAAAGCCGTCAAAAGCTGTACTGAGGAGAAAACATTGAATAGAGAATATATTACTAAGAATAGGCTCACCACATAAAAGACAGACCATAAAATATAAGTACATTGTATGCAGAGAATGGCAAGCAGTCCAGGCAGTAGTTTATTTGCCTATATGTTTCCTACTTAGGTTGGCATGGGACCTGCAAAGATGGTCTGACTGTCAGCTCCTTTGTGCAAAATGGCTTCTGTCTGTGAAAAACCCTCATTAATCTCATTTTTAAATGCTCATTCCTTTGTATCAAAGAAGACTATCACCTTCCTCTCAAGTTAAGAGGGGTCTAACAGGATCCTTTCTTGGCTTCTTAACCAGGAAAGGTTAGGTCGTAAGAAATATGAATCTTGAAGTGTTCTTTCTGATGACAGGCCATTTTTACGTACGAAATTAATGTTCTACGTGGGAAAATATTTACCTTGATTTTTGAAGTGATCGAAAATCTGTTCCCTTATTCATTCATTCATTCATTTTACATTTTCCATATGAAAAGCACCCTAAGAGAAACCAGGAGACACAGTCTGCTGTACTTGTGCACACAATTCTGTGCTAAACACAGATCACATAATCCTCGAGGTACAAAAGGACAAACCAACGTTAGCCCACAGTTAATGTCTACTGCCTCTGTACGCTAATGCAAAGGAAGTCAAGCCATTAGTCTCCCACAAATGAACATTGTTAAAATGATAAAAGTGAACATTTCTTTTGTGTAGAGACTATAAAAAGTCATGCAATCAGTTATGACAGTTATGTGTTTACTAATGCATGTCTCAATTCAAAACTATAATTGTAACATACATTTTCAATGGATAAGCCATGATCCTAATGTCAAAATTGGCATCGTTTTAATTATTATTTTAAGGTCAGTATGGTCATGTTATCCTTAATATAGCCTGTGAGTGGTGCGTAATTCATGTGTTGCAAAAATGTCACAGCAGATGTCAAATGAACCTTACACAATTGGAAGGGAGATTTTGCAGATAATTTACCCAGAGGCTAAAGACATTGAATTGCATTTTGTAGCATTTTGATACGCCCCCATTTTCCAGTACACGCAAGAGGCGTACTGAAAGGGACCCCCATGTTTGTGTGTGCAGCGTGGTTTCCACCTAGATTGCCCAGTACATCACAAAGGTGTACTGTACAACCCAGGTGGAAACCAGGGAGAATACACAACAGAGGTTTTCATTTTCAACCTTCTTCTGGCAGATCTGCCAACTTTGTGTTGAATAATTAACAGAACTTAAAAGTTAATGTTAAAATCGATATTTTAAATTCATTTTTTGCTGACCAGATTTAAATAATTCTGCATAAAATTGATATTTTTTTACAACCAAGGAATTCATTCTTCAGATTCCATATTTTAAACATGAATGTCTATCAAATAAAAACATGAACTTCAACTTTTACCACAATGTTGCCAGAATGAGGTTGAGGATGAAAAACCCGAATGGCGTGGTGAAATTTCTTTAAACTTTACACTCTGTTTTAATTGTTAAAATGGTATTTTTTTAGACAGAAATATTTGATGAAATTAACTTCTTTCTAATTATAATTTACACATTACTACATTTCAAAACTGTTTATTGATTTCCCCTACAAGTTTCTATGGACAACTGACATGCAGAATTCATTGCTATTTATCAATGGGTCACCATAGTGCACTGCAATTGACCACAGTTCAATTTGGTTAAAAAGGGTAATAATACAACTGGTGGTCAATGAAGTGTAACTCTGTATTTTGACAAGGGTTTTACATCACAACACGTCACAAGTGGGTACAGCAACCTTAATATCACGTGTCAGTGTTTCTTATTGTGTGCATTGCCACACAAATATTCAAAACACAAAATCGATTTTAACAAATCATATTTGTGTAAAATATGAAGAAAATTTTTCTAATTTCTGCATGTATCATCAGTGTTTTGATCAAATTTTACATGCAGGAGAGTGTTCTAAACTCAGCTATGTTGAAGCAGTATGGGTTTGTGAATTCACCTGAAGAATAGACCAATTATATCAAAAAGTATTTGCAAAAAAGCTTAGTAAAATACATCTTAATCCCAAGGAGCAACTCAGTTTCCTAAAAACAATAAGAATAACTTTACATAAATTGGAAAATAAGTAGAGATAGTATCATGATGCATCCAATAGGATTGATCAGATGAACCAAAGATCTGGGCAACAAATTCTTTAGAATTACTGAAAACCATGAGATAATGTTCATTTCAGACCATAAAACCAGTATTCTGAAGCTATTCTCCTCCAACAATGATTAAAACACCTCAAAATATGGCTAACTTATCAAATTCCTTATTATCACCAATTACATTACTGGTTCCTGGTGGCAAAAATTAATAACCTAGGGTGACCAATGATGAATCTTCAATGTTCTGATGATAGGGCAATTGTTGAGCTGAAAGGTTCAAAAGGGAAGATTCATACCTCAATTAGTCAAAAGCACCCTGTCGCTACTTTACTCACACAGCTTTCTATTTTGACTTTATAAAGTACATTTCTTTCTTTATTGCATATTTATTAACGAATTTTCTGTCATTATGTTAACATGGGTAGTGTTGGCAGTGTCAGGCATCCATTCCATCACAAATCCAATTGTATTCATTGTTACTACAGCAGCAAGAAAATGGAAACAGTCCTGGACAGAACCTTAGAGTTAGCATGATCCTTTTGGAGCACACATCCTGCTTTTACACAAATGAGAATTTGATATTACACCTTTTTGATCCCTGTATGCAAGCAAATATTAGGACTGTCATTTTGTCAACAAATGACACAAGTTCAGAAATAGCTTTCTTGTGTTTCTTGCTTTATACTCCCTTATTTCAGTTGTGGGCAACAAAATTTGACATTGTAAATTATCAATCTGCCATGATTACAGCTTTTACTTTATGCCACTCATTTATTATTTGCTCAGTAGGTTCATCTATCTGGTAGTTTATCTGTCTGGAGGTTCATCTGTCTGGTAGTTTATCTGTCTGGAAGTTCATCTGTCAGGTAGTTTATCTGTCTGGAAGTTCATCTGTCAGGTAGTTTATCTGGAAGTTCATCTGTTTGGTAGCTTTTCTGTCTGGAAGTTCATCTGTCTGGAGGTTCATCTGTCTGGAAGTTCATCTGTCTGGAAGTTCATCTGTCTGGAGGTTCGTCTGTCTAGAAGTTCATCTGTCTGGTAGTTTATCTGGAAATTCATCTGTCTGGTAGCTTATCTGGAAGTTCATCTGTCTGGTAGCTTATCTGGAAGTTCATCTGTCTGGTAGTTTATCTGGAAGTTCATCTGTCTGGTAGTTTATCTGGAAGTTCATCTGTCTGGTAGTTTATCTGTAAGTTCATCTGTCTGGTAGTTCATCTGTCTGGTAGTTTATCTGGAAGTTCATCTGTCTGGTAGTTTATCTGGAGGTTCGTCTGTCTGGAAGTTCATCTGTCTGGTCAGGGTAGAAGTTCATCTGTTTGGTAGCTCATGCATGTGTCTGGAAGCTCATCTGTCTCCTGTGAGTTCATCCTGGAGACGAACTTTTATCTTAGTTTGAAAGGTTGTTATTTTTCTTTGAGTTTTCCATGCGTCGTACCATAGGTAAATTCGAGGAATCCATTATTCGCAGGTGACAAAGCACGCAAGCAAGCCTGGCTTAAAAACTCAGGTATAGACGTGACTAGAAGTCAAAAACAGGGGTATGAGAAAACGGCTCAACGTATCAATTCTAGGTTTCTAGAAATCCATTGACAGATAACCACAAAAATTTGACAGTTAAGATTGTCAATTGCTTCGTTTTAATTAAAGCACTGCTGGAACAAATGTGTCGTCTTTTTACGTTTTTAAAATCTACTAAAGCACGATTTTTTTTCTTTATTTGCAACATAAATGGTTCATGTCGTAAATTGATGTCGCTGATAAAGAGATTATTGCCTTAGAAGAAGAATTCATGTCCTCCAAGAAACCCGCATATCTTCGAATTTGTAAGCCAGTTTATTTCACTCTATTTTCATGCAAAAAAACTCTTTTGAATTCTGCATTTTGACTTTCAAAACGGCAGCATTTGCAAAGTAGATGCAAAGACCTTGATATTTTGATGTATAAATTGATTGGCAGCGAATTATGAAGAATTTCCTCCCAACTTGAATATTACACATTTGTGATTCCCCACCAGATGACACCAGCTTCGTGACCAGATGACACATTCTCCGTGAACGTCTTTAAAAATTGTTTATTTCGGAATAATGTTTGTTTATAAGATCAAACTGACAAAATACAAATTTTTCATTTTGAAAAGAAATGGAACTTCGGAAAGGAAAAAAATAACAGATACGTCCTCAAAGCGAAACAAACTGTCTTTTTTTGAAACACCACCCAACCAGCCAAGTTCTCTTACCCTCAGATTTTCAGCAAGGATTATGTGGAACTCCTTCTAGTTCAGCACACCGCCCGCCCTGCCATTTCCATAGACAAACTTTTTATCGGTTTCATTGTTGGAATATTTGGTAAAATGGTATGTTATTTGTGACCCCCCCGTCGGCAACGCTTACGGAGAATCCTGGATCCTGGATCTTATTACAAAACCGCAGAATTCTCATTGCAAAGACAAAAGCAATTGCATTTCCCCAAATCCAGTTACTGTTTAAAGGTACAAAATACACAATGCACATTTCACAGTTAGCATGGCCAATTTCCAGATAAGAGAGCGGATCCAAAGCTGTGTAGCCGGTGTAGGCGGTGGTCAGCAAACATGGTTTGTTTCTTTGGTTGTATTTTACTTTTGAACTTGACCCGTGTTCACACGAGTTACAGCCGATCCATCCTTATATTCACCGTACCAAATTTTGGAAAATCATTTTCAGTCTTGGTATCAGAAATGGGGTGTGAATTGACGAAAGAGGTCATAGAGGAAAAGAAGAAATATGACTTAATTCAATAAGCATATTTACCAAAATAAAATATTCAACTGATACATTTGTACAAATTTTGAAAGTTTATTTGGTAGAGATCATTGAATCAGGCTTTCACATGAGAATGCTATCAGTCATTTGGACTTTCAGCCATTATCAGAAATCACAAAAATGGTCTTATTATGAGAGCAATAGAGGCTCAACTTCAATTCCCAGCCCCTACTTAACATGACTGTCCAGGAATCTGAAATATTGATAATTACTGGTAAGAATGTGGGTGGGTAAGATTTATTTGCCATACTATTTACTAAAGCTGGATCATACTAAAAGCAGGTTGAGTGGGTGGTTTGCCATTCTTAGTTTATGTGTCAACCATCACTTAAAGTCACAGAAATGTATTTTAAACTGGATTGATTGATTGGATTCACTCATTGATTACTGAACATATCAGTCATTACTACAAATTATAAAAATACAAAAAAGCTCATTGGTAGATAGTACCTAAACTTTTTAAGCTGTCCAATGAAATTATAGAAAATGTCACTTAAAGGAAGGTTTGTGACACATTATGGACACAAAAAACACATCAAATAACTGTGTATTTGGTAAACTGCTACTGGACAAGGTCTTTTGGTCATTTAAAACTGGAAAAGAGCTTTTGATCATCTTAACCTGATGAAAAAGGATTTGTCATTGCTCAGAAACAACCACCAAATTCAAAATTCTTCATATTGTAATGTTGTTGCTTTATTCATTTCTTGTATTCATTCAGATTCAAGAGGGTAGACAAAATTTGCAACTCAAGTGTACAACTCAAAACATTTTTACAATGGAGGTAAGAAAATTGTTTAAAATTTTAACTTAAAATTTAATTTTTCTAAAACATTCATTTGTCATAAGAAATATAGAAATGTAATGATAGAATTCAAAATTTATTTCATTTTCAGTCTTAGATTTTAAGTGACATTTTTGGTCTTACCTTCAATGAAACGTTAACAAACCAATCAGTTACTGGCTGACTAAATTAACACCAGTTTGTTTCTTGTTACTTTTTCTTGAATTTGTTTGACCCCTTACTCACTGAGGTTAATTGAAATGGCTCATAAATAGGATATTGTGATCTTTAAGGAGAAAAAAATAAAATCAGCGAAATTTGTGTCTGTTATTTTCATATTTTTATTTCGAGACATTTGAATTTAAACCGATGGGACAGTTTCTAAGTGACAAGTACTGTGACGTCGTCATGTTACCATGGAAACGACAGCCATAATGTGAAGAGGAATCTACATCATTCACTGCATGTCCAGGGCAAGGCAACAAAATTAAATATGGCATTTTTGGCAATTTTCTTTTGACATTTTTACACTCTTTATCTTGAATTTAATCTTAAACTGTTTAATTTTCTTCTCTTTAAAATTAGTTTTTGTTAGATAGAAGTGACGATGTATTTTCTTAGGGGCGGGTGGTTAGGAAGGTAAGGGAGGTGGCTTGTTCGGGGTAAAACACAAGTATAACGCGAAACTTGAACGTTTGCTCAATTTTATTTAATTTATTTTGCCTTTTAAATTGTTTTACATTCATTTGATCGCATAATTGTTTTGAGACAAGTCGTGATTAAAGACAGTCGTACCTCTATGCGATTGAACGCACCAAAAACTACCAAAAGAAACTTTTTAAAAATTCTAAATTAAAGTTTGAAATTCATTTCGTGTATCGCGTTGTATTTCAAACACAATAGGGCGATAAAACGGTATTTTGTCTTTGTACATGTAAATTAATACCTGAAATGCTTATTAAAATATACAAATATTTAAATAGCATTTTTAAAAAAGACAAATAGATCTAGATACTTCTGAAATTTTATTGCATAACAATTAAAAGACAAAGAAAAGACGTTGAAGAAATTGTCACTTTAAACTTTTGCAAGTTACAATGGAGACCACACCCAGAGAACGACTTTAGACGTAGCGTCAGACGACGTTCCGTTTTGACAGGTAAAATCCCCACAGGGTGGAGACCGTTGTCACCTTCATTGTGATCTTCTTTTTATCAAGAACTAAGTGGGGTTGATCCGCAGGTAAACCTGAGGATTATCTCAATTTCACACAGGTAACAGAAATGAATCATAGTTTGTCTTTGTGAAGTGAAATGCGCAAAAAATACAAGACCCCGGATAATCATATTTTCTTAACGTTATGAATTGAAATAAAATCAATGATTTTACACTGAAATTATTTTCCGTGGAATCATGGACAGTGTTTTAATGAAATAAAACATTTCTAACATGGTGTTTTTAAGTCTACGATGTTACTTTTCTACCACAGAGAATAATACTTTTACTGTTTCTCAAAGTCTCATTCACACTGTGCGCCTATTTTCTGATTGCAACTGCACTTTTTCTTTGCACAACAAATGGGTCATACAGGACTCAATAGAAGTGTTCACACTATGCGACTACGACATCTAACATAAAATTCAATTTTTACATATTTCCAAACCAAATAAACAAGGCTTTCACAAACTACCACATAATTTATACTTGAATAATAAGGCAACAGTTGAAAAACCATGATCCGTCCTTATCCGTCGCAACGCTATGATTTCCAAGAACGACATGATCCGTATTCATCATCCATTATCGTCTTGCAGTACATTCGGATTGTACCATCCCAATCCTTATCCTCATCCTTGTTTCTTATCTCTATCCAAATTCCATCCTATCTCAATGATAACGCATGCGTAATCACGCTCTCTTCCTTATTACATAATTATGTGCACGCATGCATCAAGCAGGTAGAAGTAGTGGTTGCTAAGGAATTGGTTGCTAGGTTATGTTGTCAGGTCACTGGTGGCTGAGTTGTCTACGTATGCAGTAGTAACAGTGTAGATAGTTGTGTTGTGACGTCATCACAACTACCGGCACTGCTATTGCTGATATCATAGACGTGGTTCCTCTTCCTCCATTGTGACGTCAAGAGTGACGTCATTTCATTTCTCCAATTATCTGTGTTTTGCGCATGGTCACAAAACAATGGTCGATCTTAGTAATTCTAATGTATGCCTTAAGGTGTCATATCCAGCATCAGAGATTATCTGCAAGTTTTGTCAAATTCAAATTCCATGCAATTGTTTTCCAAAAAAAAAATCAGAAAATATGAAACAAACCATGAAGTTAATGAGGCAATTTGAAACAATAGACAATGTGAGTCACAGTGGAAAGTTCTATTGCTCCAAATTGAAATATAACTTTTTGATTTGTTATATTCACAAAGCAGCACACAATTCAAACAAATAAAAATCTTAGAATTAAACAAATTAATAATAAAATTACCATCCTTTGAATTCTTATTCCATAAACTGATGCATTATACTATTTTACCTTACCTATCATAAATGGAAACAATAGTAAACAGTAAACACAGTAATATAAGTCGAGCATGCAGTGGAAGACACATCTACAGTCTGCAACCTGAGGGTGAAATGAGGTTATGTAATCAGCCCTGGGTAGTTGTTCCTCACGTAGCAGACACTCTCCACCCACACATTCCCAGGTACCAGGCCTCGTTTTCATTTCTCCTGCACCCCCAGCTGAGATCCTAGCCTCCCCTTCCCCTTCCCCACTTTTTATCCTTTATCCCCCTCTCTCTCCCCTTCTTCTCCTATTTCCCATTTACTTTTCCGTTTTTTCTCCGGTTTTACGTTTATCGCTTTTGGCACACCCAAACCGTTGTGTTGCTTTGTTTTCTGATTCACCATATTGGTATTCCTTACCCTCTACAGCTTCGTGTTTCTGATATGAGGAATATTCTTACCTTTAGCACCAGACAATGGAAGAACGTAGATCCATGAAATATAACGTAATTCTGTCCTCATAATCTACTTGATTCAAGAAATATAGCGTGGTTCTGTCCTACCTGAAAGATCTATTCATAATGGTCACGTGTTGCTTTGTTGAATGGATTTGATCTTACCATCAGTCCAATTGGATGGACAGAATTTGCGCTATTTCCTCTCTTGGTTTGAGCCATTCATTCTGTAATATTTACAGTTATCATCTGTTGTATAATGAATTCAATGTCACTTTGCAATGTCAATGACTCAACAAGAACGAAATTCAGAATGGAGCTTGAAATCCAAATGTGCCACAAAAGGCAAAACAATTGTACAACAAATATTTGATAAAGCACAATCTAACTACTACTGATACAATGACTTTAAAAAGTGTGATATTATAAAGACATTTAACACCCATTTGTTTTAGCTGTTGTGCCTGAATATTTACTTGCAGATTTCTGTTCTCCCATGCTTGTTTGTTTCATTTGTATCATTCAATAGTATACATGAGCAAGTCTAATAGTGTCTTGTACTCCTTCTGTGCTGTGTCCTTTTCTGTAAATTACCTGTGGAATTTGTCGATATTACCTATCGTCCACAAAATCTTCGGAAATACAAAATGGAGTTCATGCAACATCTCCTTTCCCTTCTTTGAATTCCTGAGTTTGTTGTAACAGCTGTTATAGCATGGTCATCCAGACCCACTTTCACACCTCGCCTGTGTAAGGTCTGTCTCAGCACACAGTCCATCCGGTTATCCATTGAGATCTGAATCATCTGTTGCTTCTCCTTCAATTCCAAAAGCAAAATACTACAGATGACAGCAGATGATTTGGACTGGCGGCCTTACGTCTCATCACATCTCGTCTCCTCTCGTGTGTCTTCCTTGTTATCTCTGCGAATCACTTGGAGGGTGTGACCAAAAATCAATCGCCAACAGCCGCTTTTAACCGACAGCAACGGAGTCAAAAACAAAACTTTGATGCTAAAAATGAATTTCGATTCTTCTTCATGTTGTTTTTAAATAAGTTTTCTATTTTTTGTCTCTTCCTGTCTTTTTATTTGGGCATCTCTTTTCCTTCTTTTGGAAGAACCAGAAAGGTAGTTGGTAACTGGCAGTGTATCTCAAAATCAAAATTCCTTTTTTTCAGATTTTTTGGCGTTTAAATTAAAAGTTATAATGCGTCTTGTCAGCGCTCACGCCCTGCAGGGACTGAGGGGGGAGTAACAGCTGCAGGCTGCATGCGCAAGGCACTGCTGAAGGAACAGAAGGGTGGCTCTGAGATTACGTCTCTTTTCACCCTGGAGCTGCTCCTTGAGCTGCTGGAACTTTTGTTTAAAATGTTAAACAATTTAAATAGAAAACATTAAGAGCATTAGCGCGGAAGAGAGAGGGAGAGGGGAGGATGGAAACGATTGTATGGGGAGCAGGAGGGTATTACGGTACCTGGCAAACAGGCTGTAGAGTGTAATCGGGGGGGGGGGGATAAAAAAAATAGGGGGATCCAGGGAAAGGGCGTCATCACCAATTCACTAATCAAAAAAAGACACATTTTGGGGGGAGGGGTTTGAATCTTTCATTTTGTCAAATTTCAATTGGGTACAACTTTTACAATTCTTTCCCAATTTCCTTTTTACACCGTGTACTACAGAACGTTGATAGTGACGACAACGGCTACGACAAGAGCCGACAGCGGCTCGGCAAGAATCGGCCTGGCATTGCATCGGGAAGTAATTCCATCAACTTTTTACTCCCCCCCCCTCGTCGCCTATATCCCCCCCCCCTATCCCCACCTTCCCTATCCCCTTCCTCCTGTCTATTACATTGCAGATCTGCATTAGGATCCTCTTTGACACTTGTCTCTCCCTCTTTGACACCTCTCTCTGATGCACGGAGCCTCTTTGACATGCGCCGTTCTGTGATACCTTATATTTCTGTTTCTAAAGTGAAAAGACAGAATTAGAGTAGGAATCCTGTTACCGCCCAGGTCGATGGTTTGGTTGGTTGGTTGGTGCCTTGTAGAGTCAACTCCTTTTTTTTCCGCACAGTTACCAAACCCTGCAAAAAAAAACACACACACATTGACACATTATGTTATGGTAAACTCTGGTTTCTTCTCAGACAAAACTTGAGCATGAATTTTTTGGAGACGGGGATACTAACGATGGAAGTTGTGAAGCTTTACTGATCCCTCCCCTAAAAAAATTTCCTTCTTTTGCCAGAAGTTGAAATCACCAAAGTAATAGTCTATCTCATGTGGGGTTTTGAAACATTTATTGCATAGGTATCAATCAAATCTAGATAAAACTATTGAATTCTATTCCCAGTATTAATATATCCTTTTTGGATTAGCGTCAGAGAAGACGCTAGCGGGGACGTGCGCTCCGACTCTATGTTTCAAGTAAAACATCTTCATTACTTAACATCACTTTGTCTTTTCTTTCCAGTGACGTCACAAGCCTCCCTTGATACGTCACTTAGGCAACCGGTACTATTTAATACTAACTTTCAATTTAACACATAAAAGTAAGAAGCATAAAGATTTTTCTCTGCTTTTCAAACCGCATAAATACAGAACAAAAATTCTCGATTTCAGCTGAAAACGGGGGGGTTATTGAAGATGGTTCTGTCTCGGCAGCCACGCCTAGAGTGGTGCACTTAAAAATAGGTCACTCCACAAAAAAGGAATCAAATTGAAGCCAACTATCCAGGTGTGTTTAACACCTTTCTCCCATTATGTCACTCATCCTCTTAAAATTTCACTAGCTCAATAAAGGTGGAGTCTGTGGGATTTGTTTGATTTTCAGATTTTTAATTTACAAATTCTCTTTAATTTCCTTTCTTCCCCCCCCCCCGTTCCCTTTTTGTGCTTTACACTGCCCAGGATTAACTCAATGACACATGTAAAAATAAATGTACTGCCCAAAAAATATTGAAGGTATATTTGACAAGTATATAAATATTATCAAAAGAAAGTTCAGCC
>JBCAUG010440670.1:0-15852 GCA_038406175.1 Haplosyllis leylae
TGGTCCTGGGGGGGTACTCAGTCCCAGCCAGGGGGTAATCAGTCCCAGCTGGGGGGGGTACTCAGTTCCAGCCAGGGGGGGTACTCAGGTCTGGTCTGGGGGTACTCAGGTCTGGTCCTGGGGGACGGGCACTCAGTCCCAGCTGGGGGGGGAGTACTCAGGCTGAGTACCCCCCTCAAAAAAAAATTTTTAAAAAAAATGTTTTTTAACATTTTTTTTTAAAATTTCTTTTGGGGGACAGAAATCTTATGATAGGTCGGCTATGCAGTGGCATACCGCCTCTTGCGTTCACGCAGGAGGACTTTCTTGTTTATTACAATTTCTTGTGGCTGCATGAATTGTACCAATATTTAATTGACGGATATTTCAGACTTTGGGTGTGGTTCAATACAGGTTTCCTACATTTCTCATTAACACTATGCAACTGAAATTGGTGGAAAAGACATGAAATGAACGATTTATGCTTGCACCACTTGAGTCATTTGAGTCAATATTACTGAACCAACAGCGTAATATTCGGTTTTATTGAAGGCCTCTGAAAACATGAATTGGGATGATATTACATTTTCACCGCCCGCGTACGTAGTATGAGGGAAGGTAATGTTTTCACAGGCATTAGTCTGTCTGTCCACAGGGGGGGGGTACTCAGTCCCAGCTGGGGGGAGGGGGTGCTCAGTCCCAGCCGAGGGGTACTCAGTCCCAGGCGGGGGGTACTCAGTCCCAGCCGGGGGGGGGGGGGTTAGTCAGCCTGGAGGTATATAATGAATGTTTGCGATCGAGTTTTTCCTAATGAGATTCTGTAGAAATTCTACAGAAGTTATAATAAAAATGTAAAAAGTAGAATTCTACAGAATACGTCGTCATAAGGAAAAACTCGTATAGTGATTTTTCTCTGAGACCAACTCGATTGACCTGACATCGGATGCGAGATCCAAGACAGGTGAATTAATAGCTGAAGTTAACATGAATTGATGAGGTCCTAAATGAAAGCCGGTTGTCTTGTGATCGAGATACTCTTCATGACTAGACCGAGTGAGTACGGAAGGAAAGAAACCCTGCAATTCATTCAGCGTTTGATTTGTTTTGCAGCTTTTTGCATTGATTGCTCAACTACCTATGAAAGGACGTCTGAGGTCAGATCACCCGTCCCCTCCACCCAAACAGCTAAACCCCTAATTCTAAATTAGACCGCATATCAGTTCTTATGCATGCGACAAAGGCAATTGATTCAGGCATCAAAGAGGGATGAATATGAATTGAAGACTCGAGCCAAATGAAAGGCCAAGATTATACAATGATTCTTCGATTGATATGTTTCATCAATGCACACAGATTGGGGAATCCTTTAGAGACATTCGGGTTTTTCAGTTTTAAATGTTTGAACTTACCTAAATCAGTTGGTCAGGCTACAGTTTGTTTTTCAAAAATCAGAACTGCTTTGAGATTCTATTTCTCAATGTCTTGATCTTCAGTTTCATGCCATAACCATTAAATAATAAATAACCGAGACACTTCAAAATGGGAGACTTTATGAAGCTTCACTACAGCTAATTCATCTAATTAAACAAATGATCAATAGAATAGAACAGGAATATTAAATTTTTCATTCACGGGAAATGGCCCTTGCATCTCTCTTTATCCGGAAGAACGTAAGTGTCCACGCTTCACGTTTTTCAACCATAGACTGAAGCAGCTGAGCAGCTTTTCCCAACGTAACGTAAGGACGTTGTGATACATTGTGGCAGCTTCATTGGTGTTGATCAGCTGATCAGCTTCGTTTACGATACATTGTATATAACGTGTACCAGACACATAGGAATATTGTTGCTGATTGTGCAGCTTCAGAACAGCTGAGAGAGCGTCACACATACAGACGTTCAGCAGACGTTTGTAACACAACGTTTACCAGTAACGGTTTTACGTTATTCTTTCAACGTAAAAATAAAAACGTGAAAATGTGTCTGAAATCTGCATTGAGAACAGTACAATGAGAGAAGATAAGATAACATGCCAAATTCTCTACAAGTAAACAGTAAATAAAAGTAAACAAATTGGAGGCGGATTAGTAAACAAAACAGGGATACCTAATTCAGCTCTGGATAGCTGAGCTACTGAAAGGTAAGGTAGGGCATTCTTTATGCTCAACATTTTTATCTTGTATATTTATTGTACATTATTTTGGTTGAAAAATGAAATTTTGTCTTAGGATGAGTAGTATTTCAGTATTAAATGTCAATCCTAACTGAATTGTATCGCTGATATGAAAACTCTCGCATTTAATTATCTCGAGCAAATTTATTGAGACTCATTCCATAGATAGCAATGTTGTATGCTTTTGTATCGCTTAAAATTGAAAATAAATAACATAGATATATATGTCAGTCACTTCAACTTCAAAGCAGTACGATGAATGTAGATTTGAAATTAATTCAGCTCTTAAATATTTCCCATCGATTTCTATTGTAAATTGCACAAAAGTTTTATGCAAAGTGAAAACCTCCTTGATTCAGTATCATTGACTTGCAAGGATCACTCCTGCGATAAAAAAGGCCCGGTACATAAATCTGGCCGAAACCATCTTTGACATGAGGCAGAACATTATATATTGCCTCCTGTACAAATGGGGTTATCTAAAATTGCTACGATAATAAAACTCATGTAAACCCGCCATGCTGGTATAATTTTCTCTTTGGGAATTATGCAGTTTTATTTGTTTTTGTTTTTAATCTATTATAACTATTTATTGCGTTATATGAGTTTGTTTAACTTTTTTATGGAATTTGGACCTTTACAATACAATTAACCTTAGCAACAGATGAGGTTTTGTTAATGTTAATTGTTCTTTAAAGGTAGAATTGTTTTCTAGTTCTTTTAAACCGTATGATTACGATCAAAGTCATGACTTAATGTTATAATTTATTTTACGTCCGATAAATACATTTCTACCTTACTGTGCTTGATATGCACACAATCAATCCAAAAACGCTTTCAAAATGGCAATTAAAAATGGCAGATGTTAATTCCTATGACCTGCAGTGAATAATGCAACAATTTCTATGACAGATACATATAGTTTGTATTCAGAAATACACAGTATGTTGAAGATAACATGAGGACAATTGAATTTCAAAATTGCATTCACTTGCCTGAGATTACTTTTTGAGAGTCCACAATTCAGGCTTCAGGTGAACATTGTAACTTTCTGGATAAGCATGCGTACATAGAACATTACTAGCTTTTTAGGGGTTGCGAAAATATAAGGCTTAGCAGTGGTAGAGCGTCATCTTATGTTAAAATTTCCAGTTGGACCCAATAGAATTGTACAATGCCCCGTGTAGGTGAAATGTACGGAAAGCTAATAATAATATGAGCAATTTAGTTTTTCACGATAAGATTAGATTTGCATGCAAATCTCATACTGAAAATTAATTCAAGAATTATCAAGTTGTGATAAGAAATCATTTATGTGGTGGATAATCATTTGAAAGTCAGACTTCTAACAGCCCAGTACTGTTGATGTAAGTTCTGATTTTTCATTTCCACAGTACTGTGGAAATGATTTATGATTTTTCACAAAAAAATTGTACCACATTTACACGGATGCAAATAACTTGTCGTTTCTGACATGAACCAGATTATATCTATCACCGTTAGAGTATCAAAAATAAACTGTTGATATTGCACAAATTTCTCCTGATGGATGATACAGGTATCCTTGTCTTGTTTGAGGATAATGAGTAAGTGGCGGATCAGAGGGGGGCGCCAGGGACACGCGCCGCCTCTGGATCCAAATTCTTTCATTTTCGTGCAGTTTTTGGGAAAAATTTGGTTAAATAATAGGTTGGCGTTTACGCCTTGGAGTTGACGCCCCCCCCCGTCAGGGAAATCCTGGATCCGCCAGTGGAGTTTATCAGATGTTTAACAGCCTTCCTCGTAAATAAATAAGTAATTATCTACCAAACAAGCCACGGCGCCAAGACCTTTCATGAAAACATAAGAGACAATTTTCTTCCGACAAGCAATTACATATATAAAATTGACAGATGTGTATGCTCAGAACGTAAGTTTCTTTTACAAAGGAAACAACCTGCATTATTTTAGGAGTAATTTATGTGATCAGGAACCATTTTGTTAACAGATGTCCTTTGTCTGCTGTTGATGTGTCTATTACCAAATAAAGCTGTTTCTGTAAATTGCATTTCCTTTGTTGTTCAGACTACATTTCCTTTCTAGTGAGGCTTTAGTGTTTTGCCAAATCCAATTCAGTGTCTTCCCAAATACAGTATTGTTTCCTGGACACTCTACGTAATTGTATTGGGCTTTTCCCTATTAAGTGTCCATTGACGGATCTACATTACTAGCTTTTTTCGGGGGCGCGGAAATAGGGGAAAGTTAGGGTGATGAGCGCCCCCTTGTGTGATAACTTAGCTATTGTGGCCATATAAGGTCATGTGAACAAAGACGTGTCTTTAATAAATCATTTCCATTGGATGCAACCTATTTGTTTACCCTGCAAAGGCACCATCTATGAAAAGAGGCAACTGATAGGAAAAGCTACAAATGAAGAGCATAACCCTCACCCACAATCTCTTCCGTGACAGACCAGTAGAAGATTCCCAAAGTGAAGTATACTGAATGTACCTGATTAGTCTCCATATGTGAAGCAAACTACAGTGACTGTGCCCAGAAATAAGGGTTTAATCAAGTTTGATACTTTCCTCCCTCCCCCCCACCCAATAAATGAAAATTTCTCATGGACAACTGGAACTTGAGATTTCATGAAGATGTTTTGCTCTTTAGAAAAAAAAGGTCTCATGTAGAAATTGAAATTATACTTTTGCATCAAATTTAGCGAGGATGCTTTGCCCACACCACCCCCTCCCTACAGTGAAGTTGGACTTCAAGAAAAAAGGATGGTTGAGGAGACTGTGCTATGTATCACTTGCTACTAGTTATGTGAATCATGACAAAATCCAAATTGGTACCAGAGGCATTTCATGTCAGGAAGTAGACACATTTCCAGTAATAGTAATAGAAAGCATGTTTCCAATACTACTTCTGGGTAGGTATCTGTCACACTGAATAGGTACCTAGCCAGTGACAGTGAAGACATATTATTTATACTGCCACATCTTGGTAAGTATCTGTGGGGTATATAACACAATCTTTGGATTTGAAATGATCAAATGAATTCAGTGAAAGTCATTTAAGGAAAACTCAAAAAAAGTACAGCTGTATGACACATCAACAAATCAGTTATCGGTAATAGGTAGCATCTTTAAACTGACCTCTGCTTTGCTCCAGTCATTTGTCAGATGCAATGAATTCAATTGAGTTTTTTCGATACTCTTGAAATTGGCATTTTGCTATTTTTGTATTTGTTGTAGCCAGATTCCGACTAGTACTAAGCGACCCCAGATGATCATGCTTAACACCGAGTAACCATAAACCCGAGCATACACTGTGACTGAAATGGGCTGCCAGGGTGCACCACACTCTGTGATACTTGTTACTTGTGTACTCATTAACCTGTATTCAGGATGATTATGTATTAAACCACTGACACATAACACAACCAGAAGTACTACAATAAACACAGCAACTGTACAGATATGTCAATGTGAATCTTAGAGTTATCTATGCACACTGCTGAGACAATCATGTATGCAAGATTGTCGAATGAGTACATTAAATACTTAATATAACCCGTGCCACAGGACGTATCAGTATTGGATAAACTTAAGAATAAATCAAATATTATCATCAGTTACATCATTCTGAATTCAATATACTGTTGACAAATCTAAATTTGCATCAGAATATTTTTGATTGGTAACTGCCTGCAAATTATTTACATTACAAGTTATACATACATGCCAACAATATCAACTGCTGGAGTCTCGAAAAAACTAGAATAAAAGTTCGTTCTGTTCCATTCAGAAACCTCTTCATTGTTTGGTTTTGTAAGTATTGTCAGTGATTAATGGAGGTGATTTAAGATTAACTCCTATCTATCATATATTATCAAATATACGTCTAACTCTGCTGGAGAAAATTAGTGATGAGTGGAATCTGACATTAAGTATTCAGGACACGTTTTGCAACAAAGGCCAGAATTACGACTTATACAGAAACCACTCAATTACCCTTAATAGAGGACCATGAAATGAGTTACGGAATCCAATATACAATGAAATCGTCAGCTTCTCAACTTGAATCCACAGAAACTCGAAGAAAAGAAAATCCTGTGATTATCTAGGCCTATTCCGTGAACTACAGAAACTGAGCTGTGAACATTGTTTTGTTTATTAAATGTACACTCTTGGCCACCTTGTTACAACATTCTGCAAACTGGGTGGACCTTTCTAAGTACCATTTCTTGTCCTATTATAGGCACACTTAATGCTCAACTTAGGCAGAATTTTACCAAACCAGATGTGCTTAAACTTTCAACCGTTTAATTAACAATGTCGACATTGATTTTGTAAAGAATGTCTGCTTCGTTAATTATCATTACTAGAAACATTGAGGTAGTGTAAACAAGATTATATGAAAACAAATGAGCGTCATCTTTTATTAAGGTCCCTCACATGACCGTATATGGTCATACAAAGAAAGGTGTGTCTGGAATAAAGCATTTATATTGGTCCAGCCTATTTGTTTACCCTGCAGAGGCACCATCTACATATGTTCATTGAAAGAAGGCAATCGATAGGAATAGCTAGTAGTGAAACAGAAGATCTCAATGCTGAAACCAATTAGAAAAATGTAGATGCTCTACGTGTATGCAGATAGGGTAATCATTTTGTAGATCTTTATTTGGCGTCCTGGTATTGCTTGCATTGACGTCACGAAAATATTGCCTTGTTATTATTGAATATTATATCTACGTCTCCTCAAAGAAGCGTTTACCTGGATGCCGACGGAGTAAATAGATTTTCGTATTTGTTGTTCTGTGCAGATAATCCGCAACACGTGTAATATATGCACAACTACAGCATTTTGATACCGATACCGATACAATAAACTCAAATACAGTATAATTCATGTTATTGCATAAGAGATAGGGAGCTAGGTTTGTACTATCTGCACTTTTAGATAACTAGATATCTGCTTAAATTGTTATGTAAGTAGAAAGATTGAGACTAATAATGCTCAGAGATGCCAGTAAATTCTATTCTTTGCTGAATACAGGGTGCCGAGTGTGATGCAAGCATTGTCAGTAACACCAAGTGAAGTGCTCACAAACACACAAAATTGGCAATGAAGTAAATGTTGGCATCAGAGGCTTTACTATGTGAAAACAAAAAAATCCAGCAACAAGATGTTACCCCAGTGAGCATTGAACCCAGGATCTATGTCATTTGGATTGACACTCTGCTCGTGGGCCATTGAGGCATGTGTTATTTGAGATATCCTTAAATTGTCTTTTGTTCCTGCACCACTTCAATCTTGAACTCTGATCATTTAGTTAGAACTAATAGAGCATGACCATATGCTGATCTTAGATCTCCCAAGTAACACATGCCTCAACGGCTAAAAGTGCAGAGTGCCAGATCCAATTGGCTGAGGTCCCAGGTTCAATGCTCATTGGGGTAACATTTTATTGCTGGATTTTTTTATTTTCACACAGTAAAGCCTGTGATGCCAATATTGCCAATTTCGGATAATTTGTGAAAATCTCGATTTCTGAGAACATCAGTTGACTCAATGGTCCTTGATTTAATCTGGATTAGTTAGATACTTTCAATCTTTCACAAACTACTTTTTAATGATAAACCACTGATTAAGTTATATGGAGTACCACTTATATTCTTACGTTGCGGGGTAGTCAGTACCGATGACTGGTGTATATGCATTCTTACCGTTACAAACTCTTCTTTTTAGGTGTTCATTTGTATTTGTTGGCATGCTTCTTCCTCATAGCAAGTCATAATGATGGCCATAACATTTATTATGTGAATATAATGAATACAAGAATGCCTTTCAGTCAAAGGTCTACCATCTGGATAGCACATAGATCACAAAAACATTTACAAATAGGCAAACAATTGATTTCCTTTCATTTGACCTTGATACTAAGTAACCTTGACCTTGACCTTTAGATGACCTTGCCCTTTTAAGTAAGTTTTAGTGGAATATAAGCATGCAGAAGTAATGGTTAGGTAAAAAATATAGATATGGTGAAGATATATCTACATACTAAAAATGAGGTTCCCAGCTTAAGCAGTTCAAAAGTTATAGCCTGAACAGAGAGATACACAGACAGACACACAGACAGATGGACAGACAGACAGACACATGCACACACAGACAGACAGACCTGACTGAAATTATTACCTATCCACATACATGGATGGTAACAAGAAAGTCCTCCTGCATGAAAATGCAAGAGGCATACCAGCTGCGCTGTATCCTGTCCATACCATATCCTGCCTGGGGGAGGGAGGGGAGGGGTGTGAATACCATGTCCTGGTCCTGGCCAGAGGGGAAGGGCTTGAGGGTGGGGCAGGGGGAGGGAAGGGCCAGGGGTACCCTGTCCTGGTCAGGTGGGGGTAGGGGAGGAGCGGGGTGGGGCAGGGTGGTACCCCGTCCTGGTCCTGGCCAGGGGGTACCTTGTCTTGGTCCTGTCTGGGGGGCAGAGGGGAGGGGTGGGGATACCCTGTCCTTGTCCTGGCCAGGGGGTGAGGAAGGATGGGGGTGGGGGTATGCTGTCCTGGTCCTGACCAGGGTACCCCCTCCCTTCTTCCCCTGTGAACAGATAGACACAGGTACCTTCCCTCGTACTTCGTATGCAGGCGGTAATAAATCCAACCATATCACTCTGGTGATATTGGCCAGTTCATTGAACTGTGATGAGGAAGCATCTAAGTTAACCGATAAGTTGTTACCACTGGCACCACTCAATACAAAAGAGAGAGTGTGTAAGCATATTTATCGGCCTGTATCCACCACATCAATGGTTATCAGTTTTCTAAATAATATAGAACACCCTTAGAAAAAAGGCGAAAGAACTTCAAGAACAGGAAATGTCATATTTATGTACTGTCTTTGAAGATAACCGTTCATCTAGTTATCTTTCAGAAGTATTTAAAATCCATGTGCTTGGTAAATATCTACAGACAAGCGGATATACCCACAATAGATCAAAACACTAAGTTTATCGTCAAAAGCTTCCCAATGTTCAGTATTTCTTTCTTCTGTAGTTAAGTATTTAGCACGCTCACAGATATTTAGAATATATTCATTGTCATAACTCTGGGTTCTCAGATCCATTTAAACATCTGTCACAAAACCACCAAACACGTAAAATGTTTCAAGGTGTTTTCTTTCTTGATGTGTAGTTGAAGTAATGTTTCATCAACTCCTTGAAAAATCAAACCCACTAGTTCTTCAGATGTTTTGAGATGTAATCTGTATTTAGTAAAACTGGATTTTAAAAAGACAAAATTACGAAATTTATGTGTAGAACTGTATTTCAGTTTGCATCATTCATTACATTTAATTCCTTTTATCATTCTGAAGAATACTTAATTCCCTTTCTATGACATAGTTTTGTATGTTCTTGACAGTCTGATCTCAACACACATGAAGTATGTAAAATAAGACATCGAAGGGTATGGCTTGTTAATGTCAATGTGGTCTGTGAAACTTATGGTAAAAGGCAAAAACGCTACGAGGCAAAGAGGTGATGTACAAACTCACAAAACACTAGGCTTTGACTTCATGTGACAAGGTTCAAATGAAAGTTGGCTCCGCAGACTAAAAGGTTCATGAACCTGCTTTAGACACCAGCATTGGAGCAGTTTAACTCTCAGTCGTTCCATACCACAGCTCAATGGGATAAAGTGTAGTATCAATGATGTATTCAACTCCTTTGTACACACAACAGCTTTGTGATCTGTGAGGTAATCAGATTTTTGTCCATCAATGGGGACCCATGGGACAAATCCCTGGTAGTTGAAGCTTGTGTTGAATTAGAGTAGATGCTCTTAGAGGCTATTTGTCATGACCTGTGCCCAAAATGGCATGGTCCCCGCGAACTGGAGGCACTTTGGTGATTTGTATCTTGATGTGCAATCTTTTAGCTCAGTAGATATCTTCATTTATATATTCTGTAAGTGTTGTTGTGGGGTATTGCAGTCGATACATTAGTTTTTGTGTGCGTGGTTGTTAGACCACTATGTATTTTTATCTAAAAGAAGGA
This sequence comes from Haplosyllis leylae, assembly GCA_038406175.1. Taxonomy (NCBI): domain Eukaryota; kingdom Metazoa; phylum Annelida; class Polychaeta; order Phyllodocida; family Syllidae; genus Haplosyllis; species Haplosyllis leylae. The sequence continues at coordinate 10,208 of JBCAUG010440670.1, forward strand.
CAAATGCTGCCTTAATAAATAAATAAATGTATGAATCAGCAGCAGCTCCTCAATTTAGTTTGGTGGTTTGGTGCCTAAGACTTAGGCTAAGTCGTATGTGAACTACCAGTTTGATACTAAAATTTGTGTGAGGTTGTAATTGATGCAATTCTTTTGAAATTAACAGAAATTTATTTCATATTAAAATTAATTGTAAACCAAAAATGTTCTGAGCATCAGACAACAGGAATGATATATTACTGGGCAAATTCCTTGCTAAAACCTGCTGAATACGGTGTGTTTAACTTTTGGTCAATTGCACCATCGTGATGACGTTTCCTAGCTGCGCAATGATACTTCTTTATGTTGATAGTCAAAAATGAAGACATTCTAAAATAGTTTTATTGCCTATCAAAATAGTTTCCTATTTATTTCATCACATTGATAAAGGTGGTGCACCAGCGATGACATGACAGAAATTCGTATCTTTGCCTCAAATGCACTTGCTCATTCTCATCTCAAAAAGAACTTGAGAACCTTTGAAGAGAAACCTCGAGAACTCCTTAGTTCGAAAAAACATGCCAAACTGTATGTCTTTGAACCAACTGCTTGTCTCTTTTAATTTTACCACAAACGTGGTTACATTGTTCACAATAGAAACACTAATAACCAGCTCATCGATGGTATGGCGTACACAAAAGTAGTTGGAATCTTACGCAATTAACTTTCAAAGTGTATACTTCAGACAGTATGTTGTTATTTGTCAAAATAATGTTTCTGTCGTGCACAGAAATATTATTTACGATTGATAAATTTATATTTAAAAACAAAAGATTTCCTGAAACCATATGTTTAACTTTTTACAACACTTATCGGTACTTCTGCAACAAAAACCTGAAGTGAATTGCAAAGTCCTCGGCATGGGTTCGGATAAATGAAACTGGATTTTTATTCCTCTCATCATATGTAAGATATGTGTTGTTTGATTCGAATAAATTCTTTGGGAAGTTTTGATGTCCAAGACTAAAGGTTTTTGATCACTGAACTAGTAATGCTGAGCGTTGAGTTCGCACACAATACATATCAAATAAAGATCCTTGTCCCATGTGAAAAAAAGAAGACAAAGCTGGAATAAGATATTTGAATTTACAGTTTATCTACATTTGCACACTTACGACTTCATGAATACAAATATTGTAATTAATTGAGATACATGATGCGTTTATATGGTGTGAGAATGGACAAAAAAGAGCAGAACATTTCAAATCCATTTTCCAAGACTTCTTCAAGAACACTTTGGTCGCAATTAACCTGCTGGTGAAGACATGAAAGTTCGTCAAAATTGTCCTTGCTCTCATGTTGTCAAACTTGAATGGAGAACTTCGAGACAAGAGGCAGCATTGGAATCTTTTGGGACTTGGAGGCACAGATGGCTGCTGCATGATTTGCGCTTGTACACAATACTTAGACGTCACCGTGAGCAGCTGATCCTCGGTTTAAAAAGTTGATTCCTCTGTCGTTGTTTTCCCAAACCATTAATTATTTGAAAGATTTGTCTTCTTGACCTTATAGACATACACCTAATAAAGTTGTAATCAGTAATGTTTGCTTACGCGAGTGATTCTTTTTACATTTTTGTCAATGTTTTTATGAAATATTGAAATCATATATTTAGTTAAAACTGAATTAGTTTATTTTGAGATCACTGCAAGAGTTCCACTTGCCCCACATGTCTTGTGGAGACCTGTCCAGAATCTCTCCTCGTGGAATGAATAAAAAAATAGGGAAATTCTTGCAATGAATACGTTTTTGCGAATAACTCGATGTGGGTGGGTAGTTTTCTATTTACAAATTCCTAACATTCACATATATCTAAGTTATGCAGTTTATTTTAAAGTCAAATGAAAAATTGAAATAAAAAAATAATTTTCATTTCTCCGAAATGAAGTAGCTCAAGTTATATGGATGATATAATTAACATCATGTTTAATACAAATTTACACAAATTGTAAAATTACCATACATATGTAGTTTCAACAACAGAAACGTTAACACAACTTTAACATTTCATTTTATGCAGGATGTCGAGTTTAAAGAAAGTTCATTGTCCAAATACCGTATTCATGAACGTGAGACTCGTACACGGTAGAGAGTAAAATTTAAACGCTCAGACTCGGTGGTTTCCGGATACCTTCATTCCGCCTTTGTTCCTCCCTCTGCCTGCTTATCATCATTGTTCTCCAGATCTGAAAAAGAAAATATAGGTTTTTATCCTGAATTCGTAGGCAATAAATAACTCACGAATCTTGTAGATTCTATTAACGCCAGAACAATTTCCATTTCCATCCAAAAGTGGGAGACAATAAATGACCCTGAATTGTCGAACTGCTCTATTTTATTGAGTATTTACTTTTCAGTAGATTACTTTGCGTGGCTTTTCCCGCAAGTCATAAACCAGTAATTCATCAGTGGCATTTGTGTAAACAATAATAAACTTTCTTTCAAGTGGAATGAATAATTTATCTCCTAAGTGCATCTTTTTTCATGTTTCAAGTTTGGTGAATTGCTAATTCTAAAAATTCCTCTCTTAATTGAGTCACAGCACACATGGCCTTTGAACAGTAATCTCACAACATTGTAAATTATTCAAGACCATTGTGGTGCTTCTATGTTTCTTCTATTCCAAAAAAAAGTGTTTCTAGATCAATAGAAACAATACATACTTTAAGATTCGTGTGAATACTTTTGAATCAGCTGTTCATGCCATGGAAAAACTTTCAATCCTTTCGGCTCTTAAGCTATTTCGGTAAAATATCACGCACTCAGGAGCAATGATCGATGCGAATTATATGTTGATTAACGAGAAATTTACGAGTTGAAACTGATCTTCAACAAGACAGCTTTCTATTAGTCTTTTGGCAAATTGAAAGACACGGTTTATTACCGGGTTTTTTATCCATTTGGTAAAGTTACTTGCTGATACGCTCAATTAGCACCTTTTTCTTTTGGTGATAAATAATTGAACATGTTTTCCCCTTTTTAATTGGAATTTTCAGCGAATTCTGTAAAAGCGACGATCCTAGTACATTAATAGTCAATATGCTCAGGCTAAATTGAGCACAATGCCATTGGTTAGAATTCTTTTTCTTATTGTTAATGTTGTTGTCAATGAATTGGAGGAATTCAATAAAGCCATTAGAATGCAGAAAAACTCGAATATTTAAGAAAACCTCAGTGAGCTGTACACATTTCTCTGTGTTGCATAGTCTCTGGAGTCTACTTGAATTTTTTACAATTATCTGTAGACTGCTTTGCTGTCTGGACTAATTGTAAATAGATAACCGGAAGAAATTACTAGTTTCATCTACATGTATCAGTTGCGCAGGCCAATCAACTCCACGGACAGCTAAAGGTCTATTCACAAAAACCACAACAATCGGTTGGATTGGGTTCATTCGAGTTTTCCCTAAAATAGGTCATTCTGCCAACATTTCCGGAATTGTATTGGTTGAATGTGCTATTGGATCAGTTGTTGAATTAAATTTTTGTTAAAGATTTGACAAAGTTTTGGTAAAATAATATTGAAACCATGATGAGTATTTATCAAATATTTGATTCAACCATAAAGGATGACTTACCTGTTTCACCAGGCAATGAGCAAGATCTTACTCATGAAAACATAGTCAACACTTGTTTTACCAAGTGTGCAAGGTGCATGATATTGTCTGCTTTGGAGACCAGTCTGCCAATGCAGAGAAGTCATGACTGCTTAGTTTCAGACATTTCTGCCCAAAACTGGTGTCTTGGATGGCAACTGCATCATTACCAAATCATTACCAAATCTTTCCATAATTTTTGACAAAAATTTAATTGAGACACACTTGGTAAACAAGTAAGTGTTGACTGTTTTTAAGACCAACATCTTGTTCATAGCCTGGTATGGCAGGCAAAAGATTACTTATGGTTCGATTGGAAGACCCCTCGCACAGTAAGCAGATGCGTTATCTACTCGGCCACCGCGACCGGCTCTATCAATAACCTTCTTGTAATATTTTAATTGTATACTTAAAAGGTAAAGCAAATAAAGTTTTCAACGCAGTGATATACTACAGTGACATCGCAGCTTAAAATGCGATAACACCTGATCAGCAACAAAATTGTCAACCTCAAACAGCAAGATACACTCCACAATTTAAACCCTCCGGATCAGGTGAAAGCGCAAACAAACCAATTAATAGTTTGTGACATGAAAACCCAATGGTTTTCTCTCCTGGCGCGTGTACATTTGCTTTGGATAAAGACTGTATCTTAGTATCCCCATCAGCTGTTAGAGCTCTGAGGTAATCAGATCTTTGGTAGTTAATGGGCACCCGGAAGGGGACTCAGGTGAAGTTTAAGACATGATGAATGGCAGAATTTAAAAATATGTGTCACAATTTGAGGTAGAAAGTAACAAAGAGAAGCCTACAAAATTCAACAAGTACATAAGACAGAAATAGTTTGGACGTTTTAAAATCAGTGAATGAAAACTCTAAATCCAGAATTTTTGGTGAGAGTGATAATATACTTGATTGTGCTTTAAATAGAAGAATCGTCCACGTTCAGTGAAGTTTTCGTATGCACATTGGCCCAGAACCTGTCGAGGTTGAATTTGGTTACACATTACTGTGGAATTTGTTATTGACTGCCCAAATGGCTCCACACAGAGTACTATGATTTCAGGCTTTGGATTTATTGATTCGAAATAAAATACAAAAGGCTGAGATTACTTATCTGGAAAATATAAACTCTGGACCCAATTTCCTAAAAGCCGTGTTAATACAAACATTTTTACGTAATTTCGAACAACATTGAAGTGTGAGGAACCAGAGCCGTGAACAAAGGAATATAGAGTCAAATTCGAGGCTTTGAGGAGAATAGAATTAATATGTGAACGTTTTTACTGAATATTTGCCTCTTCCAAACTTATCTATCAGCCACGGACAGGTCATACATTGTCCCTGTCATAATCAAACATGTTCGGTGCTTTCTAATATACGCACTAAGGTGAAACATTGAACTTCCATTATCCTTATTAGTGCAAATATGACATGCCAAATCCTCTGAATACATCTAATATCAACCAAACTTGACACGTAGTTAATGATTTTTGTCTTTATTTATCCTAAAATAATCTATGATCAAAGTCCTGAAAGGTGATGTCGGTGTAAAAGCTTCCAAAAGTGTATTGATAAACGAGGTGTCGGGATGTCGCCTTGAATGGTGCAGGTGGTATATTTTGGCACCTCTGGTAAATGATAATTTGACTATGTCTATCGCTGTCATTATCATTATATTACAACATGGGTAAGGTTAGAAGTAAACATTAGTACCAAATAACCTAGATCTATGATCGGAGTAGTGACAACAATTTTTTTGAAAAAAAATCTGCACAAACTGTATATAACAAGAAAGTCCTCCTGCTTGAACGCAAGAGGCATACCAACTGCGGCATAGCCGACTTGTCTGGGGGGGGTACTCAGCCTAAGTACCCCCCTGGCTGGACTGAGTACCCCCCTGGGCTGGACTGAGTACCCCCCAGCTGGACTGAGTACCCCCCTGGCTGGACTGAGTACCCCCTAGTCTGGAAGGTACTGAGTACCCCCCCCCCTGGCTGGACTGAGTAC
>JBCAUG010440781.1:0-15850 GCA_038406175.1 Haplosyllis leylae
CTCAGCCTTACTTTTACATTGACTTGTCAGGGGGGTACTCAGCCTGACTTGTACATTGACTTTTATGGGGTGGTACTCAGCCTGACTAATACATTGAGTTGTATGGGGGGGTACTGAGCCTGCCTTGTACTGGGAGGTACTCAACCTGAGTACCCCCCTCCCAGATGGACTGAGTACCCTCCAGCTGGACTGAGTATCCCCCAGCTGGACTGAGTACCCCCCAGTATGGTAAAATTAAACCTGGAACCTGTACTTAAGAGATATTTAGTAGTTGTTTGAAAAATAAGTAATGTTGGGAATGGTTTAGTTGGGCTATGGATTGTATTTTAAACAATCAATGTGATTTTCAGAAAATCGTATCTATCAAGCAATGGTTAGTGACAGAGGAGACACATAAGTATTGTAATGCAGTGGCTGTTCACATCATCTGCCACGGATCCAACTCTACAGATGTTCTTGATGTAAACAAACACAAAGCCTTCACTGTACAGGAACTGGCCGATGATCTGGGGAAAGTGGAGAATCTGCAGATCAAACCAAAAATACTTATGGTCCAGAAATATGGGGGTGAGATGAAAAAAGATTTTTTGTAATCAATAATTTTTTTCTCCTATCATTATGATTACATTACCCCCTGGTCAAGAAGAATGTCTGGATAATGCGGATCAATTGATTAATCTGTTCCAAACTACTTGGGATAAAACAGGACAAGAAAATCTATCTTCTGCGTTATTTTTAAAATGCTTCAGAAATGGCTGCTCTGGAATCTTTGACAGATAAAGATGTACCTGATCTTCCACAGAACGACGACTTTTTCACAGCCTACTGTTGTGTTTCTAGATATGAGTAATTACTTACAGTAATATTTTAACATATTTCATGCATTGCTTATTTCATTTTGTTATTGTTTGAAAAAAATAAGGGAAGCTTCTATTCAGAGGAGGAGCTAATTATTTGGTCATCTTTTCAACAAAAATAATAAACTCGAGCCTTGATTCATCCTTGTATTTAATCAATACAAAAATAAAAGAACAGGTTAGTCTGTGGGGTAAAGGTATTGAATTAGAGATTATCTTTACTGTTTCAGTACAACTGAAGATGATAAAATGGATCTGTTTTCCTTCAATCTTTCGCAAAACATCTCCGAGATGAGCATCTGAAAAGGTCCTTCAATGAGATCTTCACAATGGTCAAGAAATCTGTCAAGGTTTGTAAACTATATGTTTGTTAGCTGTGCACTGATTAGTGGAACAAAAATATGTTGACAACAATGTGATTCATTTTGGTGCAAATAATTCTGATCAAGACAGTTCCTTTATTGTACCTGTTCCTTCTCTCATTACTTTTGTTCTAATTTAGGAAAGAACAATGTTAACCGATCAGGTTTTAATGGAAATGGCTGGTAAAATTTCGTCGAGGGAAATGTACAACATTGCGATAGAATTCCTGGGTTTGGAAGAAGAGGTTGTGGCTTCTGTAGAGGATTCATGTGGAAAGAACAAGCAGAGAATGAAATACCAACTGCTAGAAATATGGCGAAATAAAGGACCACAAAACAGCCGAGAGGTTTGTTTTGTTTATATGTTTGTTTGAAATTCCATCAATTACATTTAACCTTTTTTCTGAAAATGTAAAGAAAGGCCCTAACTGGATTCGATTGGTCTTTATTTTTCCAGAGGTTGGTTCAAATTCTATTAGAAGCAGCCAACCAACATGGCATAGTCAACTGGAACAATGTATTACAAGTTCTCGCAGCAGACAAGGTTGTAAGAAAAAAATACATTTGAATTAGACATTTTCATTCAATGAGGTTTTTGGAAAATAACAAAGCAAAATTTGTGGGAGTTTACGAGACTTAGTATTAGATCTTGAATTTTGATGACATTTGAGGTTTATGGTAATTGTTTTCGAATTATTTTGTTTTCATTCAATTAGATTTAGTATTTCCCATATTTTTAATTTTTACCAATTCAAGTTAGTTCCATATGAATCAATGGCATTACTCTGAAGTAATGTACGTCAAATTTACAATTTTAGTTATAGATATCATTTGAACATTAAAACTTTTTATAACAACCAAATCAAAACCAAACCAAAACAATGAAATTGTAACCTTAATTTACACTAGGGTTTTATTGCTTTGACTGCCTCACTACAATTACTGTGATGTATTATTTTCAAATGAAATGAAAGACTTAGTGTCTCTGCAAAAAAGTCAAAACGGATTACTTTTTCAAGAAATTATTCAATTCCTATGTGTATGTTTTGGTGGATAATGACACAATAAAGAATGAAATTTATAGTTTGTAAATTCCCATACTTCAGAAAGTATAGTGAAATAACCAATATCTCATGGCCTAAAATTGAATTTTTACACTTTTGTTACCATACTTTACAAATTACAGGCTCGACAAATACAATATCTTCAAGAATTGTTAATTGTACTATAATCCACAGACACATAGATGTAGGAATTGAATGTTTTCCCCCCAAAACCTAAATGTTGGTGTTTTCTGATTGAGTCAGGAGTCATTCATTCTGTTTGAATATAACCTGTGACTTCCAGACACAATAATTAACAATATATTAAGTGCGAAATGGCTTACCCTTTCAGCAAAATAAAATTTGCTGGAACAATTCCAAAAAATCAACTTGTTAAAGAACTTATGCGATCTTTTTAAGATATACAATTTTTTCAACAATATATAAATTTCTTCAAGGCAAATAACCAGTGTATTGGAGAGAAAAATAATTTCACCAAGTTTTTGCATTTCTCCGACTACCATCGGAAACAGCTTGGGACCTCGACGGTGAATAGAAAAACATATTATTTCTCTTCTTGATGTAATGCGTTGCTTTTTGACCTGAAGAAGAAAAGCATCACATTTCTTTCTTTTTTTTGTTAGATTGATAGAGCTAAAATTCGTGATCTTGAAACAGAGCTACAACAGCTTAAAGAGGCAGCAAAATTTTCTACATTTGGAGGGGCATGCACAGTATGTTACATTTTTAGCTATGAAAATGTTTTGAGATAAAATAAATTAGAAGACCTCATGACACACCCTTGGTAGAATACTTTTGAAAATTAATTTTTCATCACCAATCTGACTGAATATCACTAGTAAGCTATTTGAATTTCTACACTTGAAAGAACTTATTGTTTTGCTACTGAAAACGTAAATATTGCCAAAAGCATCAAGTAATTTGAAATTATGCGAATGTATTTTCTGTCAAAAATTTCAATTATGATTTGAAGTTTCCCTAAACCTTCTATTTGATGAGAGAACTGTTGAAGTGAAATTAGATTTTAGTACTTTCTGATGCACAGAATAGACTTGGTATTGAATTTGTTGCCACACTTCTGACTTTTATTGTAATTTATTTATGCAAAGCCTCACTAACATTTTGCAGAATATTGTATATTTTTCAATATTGGGTACAAAACACAGGGGCCTATCTATCTACAGAACCTTTTCTTGAAACATATAATTTTGTTATAATTTCTCAAGTGGCAGCACAAATTTAAACCTTGCATTTTTCAAACAGGTAAATCTATGTTAAGTGTTGATTAATGAAAAACTATGTGTTGAACATTTATTTCATTTTTCAATTAAGCCAACAAGAATACAAGATTATGAAGAGGAAATTAATAGCTTGAGAGAACAGATAAGGAAATTTACAGAAGCAGAGAATGATTCTATAAAACTGCTAAAACAGAAGAATCAGGATTTAGAAGCAGCTGCAAAAATATCCTCTGAACAGTTGGAAATTTTATGCACTGAAAAGGTATAATTGAAACACATTTAAGCTTCAGAATTATCTAGAGAGTAAAATTGAACTAAAAAATTGGATTGTTTACCCTGTTCACACTGCAGGTATGGACTTTCAAATGACTAATTGTGCATTGTTTACTTGTAAGTGACTAGAAAAATTGTAATAGATTTACATAGGCCATTTAGGGGTGTCACCTGGATTTGAGTTGGAATCTTGTTTTCACTGTGAGACAGGAAACATCTTTAAAAAGTGACTCATGTGGTTGGTGGCCTTTCTGTGAAAGATTTATTTTCAACCACAAACACTTGTAGACTTGGCTTCCTCTTTCCTGGAAAATTCAAAAAGTAAATGCCAAATGGCTAGTTCTGTGGGGTTGTGGGTGATAATATGTGAAGTTGTCAAGAACTGAAGAACTTTGCAAGAAATCACCTGTAGCCAATTATGATTCATTGGCTGCATGTCTGCAATAAACCCCAGCACAGAAGAAATGAAGAACAGTTAAATTATAGATACACCCTGAAAAACTTTATTTTAGAATGTGGGTCATCAGTGACTGATTTCCCTCTAGTGGAGTGACTAATTTATTTGTTTACATTTTGATTCAAAGTGACTAGATTTCTGGATGACTAGAATGTCCACCACTGTCTTGGAACCAGTCACTATAAAATGAAGTGACTGTATGATCAGGCAAGTGATCAGACAAGTGACTAGAAAGTCTGATTCCTATTTAAGAGATTCCTATTCCTATTTGGTTTGAAATAACTACTTGTTGCATGATCAATTGTACAGCACCATTGCCACAAGTAGTTGTTTGAAACCAGTCTCTTAAATATGAATCAGACTTTGTAGTCACTGTTCTAATCACTTGTCTGATGATATAGTCACTTCAGTTTATAATGACTGGTTCCTAGACATAGGTGGACATTCTGTATGTATGTGTATTCTTTTTTGATGCTCAATGCTGCAAAGTTCTTAGCTGCCAGTGGCCTCTGGCCTCAGCCAAAACACTGTAAATTTACAATCTATTGGCCAAGAGTAAGTGGTTCATGGAATGGCTTTCCCAGTACAAAGCCCCAGGAAGGCTTTACCCTAGACTCTGAGGATGATACCAACCTATTGCTTCCTGTTCCTGTTTTGAGCCTTTTTGTATTGCAAGTCTATTTCTTTCTGAAGGATTTGTTGCTGGAGTTCTACTTTTGCAGCATCTAATTCTGGAATATGCTGGTGAGTTCTTTGTTGCTTGAAAGACTGTATTTTTAAGTCAATTTCATAGACACCCTGTGCCATGGTCAAAGCAAAAGTGACAAGTTTGTGGGAGTATTCTTTCATTTTTGATTGACTTCAGATCAGACCAATTAAAAATTACAACCCTTGGAATGACCAGTTACCAGTGACCAGTTACTCCAACAATTTCTAGGTCAATCTTATTTGTGATTCATAGACTTTTCTTACACCTGGAGTAACAGTGCAAAAATGAACATCTCTGCATGAGCAACACCCTTTGATGTGGTCAGAGAAGTCTGTGTCTGCCTGGTCTGGTCTGAACAGCATCTGAGAATTGGTATGTAACTTTATTTTGCTTTGCTTTGACAATTCACAGTATTTTTTTGGCTTATAACAAATACCATATTCAAGTGACTGAAAGAGGAACCCTTCATACTAATCTCTTCTAATGTTGACATTTGTAAATGGGTCACCTTCATAGTCAGCTGTATGTAGGTCACATGAACAATAAGTGAATAGATAACCTACTTATGGGAAACATGAAAGGTAACTGAATTTCAAAATGCTGTCTCAACAAGTGGTGCTAATGCCATGTCAGACTTAGTGTACCATGTCAGTTTTGTGAGTATTTCACAGATGAAAGTAGGAAAATTCCAATAATCTTTAGGGCATGACATGCAGTCATGTTGTCATCATGATTACTTGCAGAATATCTGACTAGTGACTTGTAGATGTTGACACAGCATTCTACACACATTTGGGCAAAAGGTTAACACTCTCTCCTAGAACATCTCTGTCACTGAAAGATGCTTATTTGAACAGTAAAACAGCTGTAAAAGCTTCTTACCTAGCAGTCAGAAAACAGGAAGTAGCCTCTGCACATGCTCAGTAAAATGTAAACAATGCACAATTAGTCACTTGAAAGTCCATATCCGCAGTGTGCACTTATCAAAACTTTAAAAAAATACAATACATGACTTGTCAGTGATAAACAGATATTTTAAAACAAAATTGGAGGATACACTTTTTATGATTTTACTCAAAGCCATTGTATTCAGGCAGCCTTCAAAGATTACTATGAGACAGAAATTCAAAAAATGAAAGTGAAACAAGAAAACATTTAGAAATTGCGAATGGCTGAGAAGGAACACAAAGAAAAACTTCAGAATGAAATAAAATCATTTACTGAGCAAATACTGAGGCTTAAAGAAGAAAAGGTAGGCACCATAAATATTATTTGGAAACAACTCTCAAATCTTGTAACCAGTAGATGATATATGAGAAAATTGTTATAATTTCCTTATAATGCATGTTGAATGGTGATAGTATATTAAGCAGGAAATTGAAGAGATGAAAAACAAGAGCAAAATGAACTTAAAAGGCAGCAAGAAAGAAGCATGGGAAAGAAAATTACAACAGAAAATACGCTGTTAAATGAGACAGCTCATAGCCAGGTGAGCACAATAATTAAGCTGTCTACAAAATGTCTAATTCCTCATTGATATGAAGAAAGGAACTGCCTAATTTTTAGTTAAATACTTTTCAGTTGGTTACACATAAGTATTATACAATATCAATTACATTCATTCACATGGAAACACAGTCATGTGTTACATGGACACAAACTTCTAATTGGAAAGGGTAGCTCTTGTGAACACCCAATGAAATACTGAATTACGATGTCAGAAGTCATCATTTCAGAGCAAATACATGACCATGACAAAGTCTGTTTTTAAATGTTTTAAATTTAATTCTAGTTTCTTGTTCTGGATCACCACACATTCAGGGTTTACCATCTTCAAAATTATTCAAGTTCTGTTCCAAAAGTCAAATATTTCAGAAATACTAGTAAGTCATATTATGAAGTGGCATTTTATGCATTTACTATTTTGAATATTTATTTCCCATTTCAATGAAGTCAACAACTGCACACAATTATGAAGAGGAAAATGAAAGTCTCAGAGAAGAGATAAGAATTCTTATTGAAACAAAGAATTATTCAATAAAACAGCTAGAGGACAAGAACCAGGCATTGGAAACAGCTGCTAGATTATCTACTGAACAATTGGAAATCATAAGCAACGAACAGGTATGGTACAGTTAAGCTTCAAAACCAAACTGTGTATTAAGGTAATATTCAGCTGCAATGTTGACTATGGACATGAAACAAAAGAACACAATTGAACACTCAAAACTAAACAATAATAGATGTAGAAAATTTAAACATATTCAGTGAATACTTTCTCAAGTTTTCATATTCAGCACATGTTCAGGGATTACTATGAGACAGAAATTCTCAAAATGAAAGAAGAACAAGAAAACACAGAGCAATTGAGAAAGGCTGAGAAAGAATCATTTTGTGAGAAAATACAATACCTTGCGGAAGAAAAGGTATATGTTATATTAATTGGAAAGGTAAAAAGGTCTTATTCATTTCAAACATATTCCAGGGTGTTCGAACCAGTTAAACCTAGATTCTGAATAGTATAAAAATTAGTGTTATCTAAGAATACTGCTGTATATTGATGATAATACCCATTAAAGGGTTATATCTTTAGGCAAAATACCAGGATTATTACAAACAGGAAGTTGAAAAGATAAAGCAACAAGATGAACAATATAAACATGGAAAGCAGAAAGAAAGAAACATTGAAGAGAAAATAAGAGAGGAAAACACTCTGTTAAAAGAATCAGTTCACTCTTGGGTAAGCACAATAAATCATATGTTTATATAACCAAATATTCTGATTGTAATGAAAACAGAAACTATATTGAAAACATTTTAATCTGTTACACATAGTTATCTTTACTGATATCGGTTACTTCCATTAGGATTGGAACTACACTCTTGTTTAAGGAATGCACCTTTCTGATTAGAGGGGACTTCTGTCAAATGTAGAATTTCATTGTGTTGGTCAATAAGTGTTGTATTAGGGGAAAGCTGTCAAATGTAGTGTTTGGTCAATAAGTGTTGTATTAGTGATGGTTCAGTAAAAGACTTATGCCTAAATCTGTTGCATTTAACTAATACCCAATGAACTAACACCCAGTGTAAAGAATCAGACTTATTTTAATCACTACCTTATTTCTAATTTTGATTGACAAATGATTTCATTTTGAAACCTTTCATGGAAGAGGTTTTTGATTTTAATCTTAGATTTATTGTGATCATCTTACAGAAATATTTGAAATGTGATTCTAGTTTCCTCAATTTCACTACACATTCCAACCTTATAATGATGAAAAATTTTCAAATATCATTCCACAAATAAATTCTTTCAGAAAGACAAGTACACCCCACTAAAAGTTGCATTTCATACATTAACTATTTTGAATATTTATTTCCCATTTCAATGAAGTCAACAACAGCACACAATTATGAAGAGGAAATTAAAAGTCTCAGAGAAGAGATAAGAAATCTTACTGAAACAAAGAATTATTCAATAAAACAGCTAGAGGACAAAAACCAGGCATTGGAAGCAGCTGCCAGATTATCTACTGAGCAATTGGAATTCATAAGCACTGAAAAGGTATGGTACATTTAAGCTTCAAAACTAAGCTGAATATTTAAGTTCTATTCAGCTGTAACATTGATTGTGGATATGAAACAAAAGAACACAATTGAACACCAAAAGCTAAACAATAATAGATGTAGAAAATAAAAACATATTCAGTGAATACTTTCTCCAGTTTTCATATTTAGAAAATGTTCAGGGATTACTATGAGACAGAAATTCACAAAATGAAAGAAGAACAAGAAAACATAGAGCAATTGAGGAAGGCTGAGAAAGAATCATTTTGTGAGAAAATACAATACCTTGAGGAAGAAAAGGTATGTCTTATATATAAAGATTAATTTTAAAGTTTATAGAGTTTATTTGTATTGTTGGAAACAGATGCCAGGATATTGGAACCAGTATAAACTTACATTGTCAGAAGGATCACTTTCAGTTTTATTTTAAAAGCTATTGTAAATTCTTGATAATGCCTATAAAAGGGTCTATTATCTTGAATGTCAGGCCAAGTACCTGGATTACTACAAACAGGAACTTAGAAAATGCAATAAGAGGGATGAACAAAACGAGCTTGACAAGCGGAAAGACACAAACCAAACAGAGAAAATGAGGGAAGACCAAATGTTGCATGAATTAGCTGACAGTCAAGTAAACACGTCACCTTTGCTCTGCACAAAACACTAAATTGTTTCAGTAGTTTTTTCATCCTCTGGTTTCGAATTTATGATCTAAAGGGGTCAATTGTCCCTTTTTCCAAAGCAGTAAAAAAGGTTACATATATGCAATGAAGTCAGATATATAGTCTATATTCGTGAGATTCTCATCTCATAATTCGTCTGTTTTTGATTAACTAACCCATATTTTTTTAATTAGCAAGTGCTCGAAAGGACAATTTAATTTTTTTGACCACCTTTTCAATCTGGCTTGTGACGTCAATACGAGGGTACAGAAGTTATAATTATCCTTTAAACAATCCAGGTTTTTTTTTCAGTGTAAAAGTGATAGCAACCAACAATCGACCATTGAACAGGACATAATTAACATAATTAAGAGGGATATAGAAAAGGTTAGTCTATCTTTATGTATATTTTCAATCAGACTAGTGAATTTGGCATTCATTTTTCATATTTATATTAGTATCAATGTCTTCTTTCTATCGTCATAAACGGTCTGCAGGCATGTGACAGACAGGTTTATGAAACTGCTGCATGAACAAAAGAATCAAGGGAGAGTAACTTATGTTCGCCCAACTGTTTATTGGTGGCTGCTAAAAAGGCTAAAAAGTGGTTAGCTTGCCTTTTGGCCCCATAATTTTTGTAAATGCTAGGGGGGATGAATGCTATTTACCATTCTGTGAATGTAAATGGATTGGTGTTGATACTCAAAAGTGGTGGGGACTCCTTAAGGTTTCATGTGATCATCAAAATTGTTTGAATATTGTTTTATGCAGATGAGGTGGATGCACAAAATCATTATTGACTTATGCCTTTCATCCGTCATGTCCCTACATCCTTAAACCCATGTGTCCTTTCGCCCTTATACCCTTTGTTGCCTTTCACCATTTCACCTTTTTACCAGTTCATCCCCTGTGCTCTTGCATCCTGGTGTATGAGGCCTGTTATCCTAGGGCATGAGGGCATTGTAGCTTAGACATAGAGGAGATGGAGATACTTCCAACGGTGGAAGCAGATTAAAAATAAGACCATTATTAGGAAGTTATAGGCAAAAACATCTCAAGGTTATCTTTCCCTGATCTTCTTGTACCCTTGCCCCCTCTGAATGTAGATGGTGCTCAGAGGTAGTGAAGACACAAGAATCATTATTGGTGGCTCATTTAGAGTCACCATTGTGGCTTACTTTGAATTGTGGTCCGAAAATTTTGGGGAAAATGGTGGGGAAATAAATATCATTTACCATTCTGAAAATGTAGAGGAGTGGTGATCAAAGACATGAAATAAAGTTAATCTTTTTATCAAAAAAAATTAACAAATTGATAAGAATTTTGCAGGCAGTGAAAGTTTTATCAGGTGCATCACAGCCCTTGGATATATCTGTAGATGTAAGAACTGGACAACCAGAGCTGTGCAGAGGAGACTGAATGTTAAATATCACCACCAAAGGGACGTTTTTGTGCTTCTACCATATTTGCATGCAAACTTTGATTATCACTTGAAGTGTTATGATGTGCATACATAGTGTAACACATTTACATAATATCACCAACTATTACTTTGGGGAGAGTTCTAAGTACCAGTCAAAACTTAGCTCTGCATGGTTAGCAGTCAGAGCAAGAGTCTTTGCATCTCAGGGGGAAACAGCAGTTGTTCATGGGTGTTAGCTCGTGCACTGGATATAGGTGTGAGAAAGGAGTTCTATGCTGTAATGCTGAATAGGGAGTTAGAGTTGTGGGGAGCTCCCTGGAGCTCCAGTACCTTAGCAGTTAAGCAACAGCTTTGCAAGACTGTGTCTCCACAGAAACACCTGCACTGTGAAGAATACAAACACTCAGCTTAAGTACAGTCATTCTTGTTACTTCTAAGACTGGTTAAAATGCAGGAACAGTTAGTCAAGCTGGAACAACTGGGGAGCTCATGCTCACAATGCAGCAAACCTCCATAAAGTTAAGTGAATGCATAGTTACATACATAAAAATACTGGAACACACTGTAGCAGGGAGCTACATGCAGGAAACACAATTAGATGACACTACACATTGATATTATACAATGGTTGGCACACTTTAGTACACAGAAGACACAGCTAAGAAACTCTGCAATACAAGAACAATCATAAATACAAGCTTAAAATGCAATATTACAAGGAAACACACTTAGTTCCTTATATTTACTTTTAAAGTTCTTACAGACAACTTAGAATGACATTTAAGCAAGTTTAAGTAACAGGTTGTGCAGAGGGGAGCTAGTTAACTCCTCCTGCCTTAGGATCTGCAAAGTATCTAAAAGTGGCTCAAACAGCCCAAACATGCAATTTGGCAGATTCAGAACAGGGGATTAGGTTAGCTCCTTTCAATACCTGAGAAGTTCCTGCTGTTTGCTATTGGCACTTAACAGTCTGGTGGTTTTTCTGAAGGTCCTACTTTCATAGGGCACACTTCCCTTTTATACCTACTACCTAACCACCAGCATATCAATACCACTACACAAAGTAGTCTCAAGGTGGATTGTGGTTGTTATAGATAGAGAGGCACACTGTCTTGGTTTGGCACTAACCTCATCTAAATCACACCAGTAGATAATTGTCTAGACAAGTGGGGAGCTGTGTAGGAATACAGTCTTACATGTCATACTGCCATTGGCAGGAAGGATCATGGGATTCACCTGATTGGCTACCTGTGATGTGCATGTGCTGCCTTGGCTCTGATTGGTTGACTCATGAGAGCTGAATATGATCTGCACATGATAGGCACATGTCAAGGGCATGCAGAGGCTAGGGGAGCTAATTGCTCTGAAAGGTTGCATGTATTAACCCCATTGGTCCAGAAATGTATGGAATGCATCTCTAGCTCCTCACAACCATGCATGGATCAACTTCAACCTGTTGCACATAATAAATTTTTAACTGCAAATTTTATATTACTGCTACAAATGTGAAGTATTAGTGGGATCTATAAATAAATGACAACATTATTTTAATAAGAATCTGTACTCCAAATTAAATTTAGGATGGATTTCAATTGATAAGTAACTGCTTTTACATGGTGTGTGTGTGTATTACAGAGAGAGAACCAAACACAAAATGAATTAAAGGCGTTACGAGATGCTCAGAAAGAACAAGAAAAACGACATGAGGCAGAGAAAGAAAAATTCAAGGAGCTAGAAGAGGAGAACACCAGGCTGAGAAAGGAGATCAAATCAGCCGAAGACAAGAAACCTACAGTGGTAAACAAACCTGTACCCCCAGCCAAACCTTCAAAGGTAGGTCGAATAGGTATGAGTCACAACAAAAACATTCTCCCTATTATTTTTAACAAAGTGCATAGGATGATAATATCTGATTAAGTATCAGTGAATATCATTTAGGTACTAATTGATAAAATCAGAAAATTAGAGGAAGAAGTTAGAAGATTGACAGAAGCAGCACAATCTGCCGAGGAATCAAAGGAAATGGATGAGGCAAATGTGAGTGTGAAATATGCTTTATTTATAAAGATTCTACGGTTACATTCAAAAGTATAATCACCAAAACAGTTGGAGAAATACGCCCATTGACGCAATGTTATTTTAGGAATCATAAAAGCTCATTATAATATTGTGAAAACTAGGCAATCTAATGTTAATTGTGGGAATGTCAATGCAATTGCAATGAAGCCCACTCATGTGTGACCGGTGGAAAGGTGCCATCATTGCGAATTTATGATTCTTTTCATTTCTTCTACTGTTATGACATGTATGCTACGTATCAACTATACATGTACAATTTGTCTATCAGTATGGGGCTATAGGACCCAGGCCCTGCCAAGGGTCATATTGCCAAACATTGACAAGAAAAATGTAAGTATTTCCTATATTAATTTTCGACTATTATATATGTTCCAATTTTTAAATGTCAAAAAACCACCCAAATATTGTGTTAGTCAAGGCTACATCTGCACATGCTGTTTGATTACATTACTGTATGGAGGATTCTTAAACCAATCACATTTTCTTAAGTCAACTCTCACGTGATTTTTCACTACTATTCCCGGGCAGCAATTTTTCACTCATTCTTTTAGGAACAATTAGATGATATTAACCCACAGGGTAATTTGACTGAAACCTTAAATAACCTTCACATTTCCCACTCAACTAGTAATTCAATTAATTTCACTGAAAGTAATTTCAAATATATGTTTTTACTTTGTAATAAGTCCAAAATTAAAGAACACCAAGGAAATGGATTTCATATTTAGTCTTGAACCCGAATTCTTGAAGGAAATGATCACTCAATAAGTCATGTGATGTGTATTGCTTCTTGACCAATTGAAATACATGAAAAGAAATATTTAATAAAATGTTTGATAATTAGTCATAAAAGTGTTCCCTTGACTATGTTTAATGAAAGACAACCTGAGGATATATCTTACTCCTGTTTAATACTACAATACTATGAAATATTACTAGAATTCTGCTTATGATTTTCAGGAAAAACATTTCAAAGAGTCTGAAATAGAAATTCAAAATAATCAAATACAATTGGAACAGAAAGAGAAAGAAGACGGTCAACAGTCAGGGGAGTTGACACATCAAACGGAAGATGAAAGAACAAACTTGATAGAAGCAGCAGCAAGATCAACTGGGCAAATGGAACAAAACACAAACAAATGGCCTCCTATTCTGTTTAAGCCTTCAAAGCTTGATTTTACACTTCAGCTGGCTGTTTTCCTTAACACTTGAGCCCTCAGCTCAATGCACCATTTCCCAATCTACCTTCTCCCCTGATAGAAATGTTATCAATTGAATATGAAAAACTTATTGGAAATTTTCTTGTAGATCTAAATGATACATAATTAATCTGGAGTGATAATTCTCCTAAATAATTGGTGACTTGATAGAGTTATCTAAGTGGTTAAAATTGGGGAGCGGAATAAAAACACCAAAAAAAGGTGAATTTTTGTGGCTGGTGGAGGGGACCATTGGTATTGGTTGGAATTGAGGTTCGGAACATTTGTAATGTTAGTATGCATTACATATGTTGTTGCTAGGTGACAGGGACAACCCAAGTGTGAGTGCCAAAAGGTCACAGCGGAATAAAAAGTGGAATAAAAAATGGTGGGGATTTCCACATTAGGTGGTGGGGACAAACCAAGTGTAAGTGCAATAAGGTCACAGTGGAATAAAAAAAAATGGTGTGACACACCCAAATGTAAGTGCAAAAAGGTCACAGTGGAATAAAAAGCGGAATAAAAAATAGTGAGGATTTCCACATTAGGTGGTGGGGACAAACCAAGTGTAAGTGCAAAAAGGTCACAGCGGAATAAAAAATGGTGAGGCCCAGCCTAGTGTAAGTGCAAAATGGTCACAGTGGAATAACAAGCGGAATAAAGATGAGCGGAATAAAAATTTGGTGAGGGGGGAACTTGACATGAGGTGGTGGGGGACCACCAAAGTCTAAGTTCAAAAAGGTCATAGCGGAATAAACATTGCTGGAGAAGTTCAAATAGGTGGTGGGGGACCCTCCAAGTGTAAGTACAAAAAGGTTACAGTGGAATAAAAAGCGAAATAAAAAGTGGAATAAAAATGAGTGGAATAAAAATGAGTGGAATAAAAAGTAGATTAAAAAGTGGAATAAAAATGAGCGGAATAAAAATTGCTGAGGAAGTTCAAATAAGTGGTGAGGGTCCCTCCAAGTGTAAGTGCAAAAAGGGCACAGCAGAATAAAAAGTGGAGTGAAAATGAGCAGAATAAAAATTGGTTGGGATTTTCAAATAGGTGGTGGGGACCCTCCAAGTGTAAGTGCAGAAAGATCACAGTGGAATAAAAAGCAGAATAAAAATTGGTGGGGACCAGAAAATTCTGGGGTGTTCCTGAATGACACTTAATTGGTGACTCACTAGAGTTACCTAAGTGGTTAAAATCACTAAGCAGAATAAAAACACCTCCAAAAAGTGAGATTTTTGTGGCTGGTAGAGGGGACCATTGACATTGTTTGGAATTGAGGTTTGGAATGTTCAGAATGTTAGTATGCATTGTATTTGTTGTTCCTTGGTGATGGGGACCCCAGTCTGTTGTAAGTGCAAAAAGGTCACAGCAGAATAAAAATGTCGAATAAAAAAGCAGAATAAAAGGTGATGGGGATGTTCAAGTGTAAGTGCAAAAAGAGCATAGTGGAATAACAAATGGTGTGGGGGCACCAAAAGTGCAAGTGCAAAAAGGTCACAGCAGAATAAAAAGTAAAATAAAAATCAGCAGATTGAAAAGCAGAATAAAAAATGGTGAGGACCCTGAAGTGTAAATACAAAAGGTCATGGCAGAATAAAAATGTCAAATAAAAAACCAGAATAAAAAGTGGTGGGGACCTTCAAGTGTAAGTGCAAAAAGGTCATACTGAAATAACAAATGGTGTAGGGGCACCACAAGCACAAGTAAAAAAAGGTCACAGCAGAATAAAAATCAGTGGAATAAAAAGTGATGGGGACCCTAAAGTGTAAGTGAAAAAAGGTCACAGTAGAATAAATATTGGTGAGAGGCACCACAGTACAAGTGTAAAAAGGTCACAGCAGAATAAAAAGTGGAATAAAAACCAGCCAAATAAAATCAGCAAAATAAAAAATGGTGGGGACCCTCAGACCTCAGACATGAGGTGGTGGGGACCCTCAAAGTGTAAGTACAAAAAGGTCA
>JBCAUG010440892.1:0-15850 GCA_038406175.1 Haplosyllis leylae
GTGGTGTAATGGTTAAGGTAGTAAGTAAACTAATCAGAAGATCTGGGGTTCGAATCCCACTTTTGCTCAAAATTATTGTGTCCAATTTATCTAATTAGATGAAAGAATTTTCAAAAAACTCGATTGAACATGATCATATAATTTCTTAAAAGTGGGTTAAGATACTGAAGATTTGAACCAATAACATTAAATATAGGCAAACAGAATGAACGCATTGTCTCTACGCTGGTTCGTAAACAGTTTTTTCTGGGAAAATGCTTTAGTTCAGTCAGAATTTTGTGTCCCCAAAGGACGACTAAAAAGATGTTCTCATAGAACCAGTCAGAATTAGAAGACCTTCCTGCAGGGTGAATTTAAGCAGTGTTCAGTCGCACGAAGAATTCAAAAGCAAAATCCTTTTCTTTATCCAAAAATAAATCCATTTGGAGATTTGTCATTTACAATGATGCCTATGGCGCTTTCACTCTTCATTTAATGACCTGTTAGTTAGCTGATATCTCAATATGATGGTCAAACAACATGAGAATCTTCTTTGTTTGTCTTTGTTTTTTTTCTTTAATGTTGATGTTTTCTTTCGATGCAAGCTTCTCTTTTAATTTAGTACTAAATCAAAACAGCATCACACCATTACTAATATATCCTGTCATATATATCCTAATTTTTTCATTTCCTCATAGACTCCTCTCTGGTCTGCTTCGCGCACCTTTTCCCTCCATTCTCTCTCTTCCTTTCTCACTCTGGCCGCATCTGCCTTCAATTCCTCCTCTGTGACAACAGACAGTGGCGGTTTATATTTGAAGGGCAACTCTACATCATTTATCTTTGTTAGTTGCTTAAATTTACAAACGTAATCACGTGGGACATCGGCAAAACGTGGTTTTCCATGAGGATTTTCTCCCCATTTATATTCAGCCAACCGAGCCAGTTTAAAGGTATTCACCGGCATACCAGCTTGATCCTGCGTCTTCAGCTTTATTCCAAGACCCGTGTCATCCTTCTCCAAACCCCAAGTCCCCAAGTCTCGTCCCGTCTTCTTCACTATAACCTTCAATTTCTGCGTCCACATATAGGTCAGCAAGTACAGTTTATCGTTGTCCTTGATGTTGTAGTCATCAACAGTTTGGTCATCATCATCCAATTCATCAAAATATTGTCCATCTTCTGACATCAAATAGACACGCAGTTGTTGAACTTTTACACCATCATCTGAATTCGGATGTTCTGTGTTTGTTCCTGTTGTTTTGGTGCTGGTTGCCATGTCAACCTTGACATCTCTGATTTTGTCTTTCCTGTTCAGACGCCAATACAATATGGCTCCCTTGTTGTTTTCCACCATGACGCCAACATAAGGTTTCACCACGTCTAATCTTGAACCTTCCTTGATTCCATAGAAGTGAAGAGGCATTGGATCCTCCAGTGTAACTTCTCCCAGTTTGATTTCCATCTTCTCTGGCACCATGCTGCATCTCATGACGCCACAGATCTCAACCTTTAGCGCCATGATGGTTGTGGAATTAGGCACTTTAAATTTCTGCTTCTGATTTCGAGTGCTGATATTTATGTTGATATCCACATCTGGTTCAAATAGTGCACTGATCATAGCGCCCTCTGGTAGTGAGTACTCTGACAACTTCCGGTCATCTTCCATTGGCACCTGCGCATGGAGGAGACGCATGGCGCTGGTAACACGTCCTGCGCGGTAAAGCTGCGCCTGGAAAAAGAACGGAAAGTGATGTGAGAATATATTATTAATTCCAGCAACTTTTACTAAGTTTTACTAAATAACAGGTTGGCACCCGATCTTTGGGCTTGGTACCCTCCCCCCCCCCTGGAAACTCCTTATGAAGATGGAACATTTTTATTCCCAGTAGCGGATCCAGGATGGATATGGAAGGGGGCGCCAACCACAAATGGGTCAATTATCTTTTAAAAAAAGCAGCATGAGAACAAATTAATTGGACCTCAACCGGGCCGGTGCACATATCGCCCCCTTTAGATCTGTTACTGATTTTTACCTTGACTTGAATTTGCTTTCAGTGGAGGATCCAGGATTTCCCAGGCGGGATGGCCAACCAACCCCCAAGCTGGGCGACCCAACAAATAAATTTTCCCGAAACTTGCATGAACACACACACAGAGATGAAAATGAAAGAGATTGGACCAAGGAGGGGCGCACGACCTTGGTGTCCCCCCCCCCCTTAGATCCGCCAATGGCTTTCACAAAAAAACGAACCATGAGACATATAATTGTTCATTTTCTACTGATTTTTCTCTCAATATCAATATCAATATCAATATCTCTCAATATCTCTCAATATCTGCTGTATCACTTCATTCACTGAAATAGTTCTATTGTCTAGATTATTTTACAACTGATCTTGACATCTTTGACCTTATCTTCAGCCTTGACCTCCACATCAAACTTCTCTCCCGTCAGTGTCGTTATTGTCAACTTCATTCTTAATCTTTAAAAGATTTCACGGTTAAAATTTATCTGCAAAAAGACATTAAGAACGTAGTGTCTGACTTTTCGGATGTCCTCATTTAGTGATATTTCGGACACTATTTAGAGCAGCTGGTGAGATGTGATAATGACATGGACCAAACAAATGTGTCTGAAATTATTCTTAAAATAATAGATTGCGTTCTGCTCGCTTCTTGAGTCCTTGTCACTGAGGAATTTTGAATAGAGTCGTACCCGACTATGTGTTTGAGTTTCAGTCATGGTTGATGAGTCATGGTTAAAATTTGGCACATTTTTGTACCAGGTGATTTTTGTTGCTTAACAGACATTTTTTGTTCCATACCAGCTGTTTTTTGTTGCATAAGTTACATATTTTTACCAAATCCATGACTCAACCCATGACATGAACCTTTTTTCATGTTTAGCTTATATTTCCATTATTTGGGATTTAGAAAGAAATAAAGTGGAAAACATACGCATATATTTTTCATAAACTTTATTAATGATTAATTAAATTAGCAAAAATATTGATATTAACTCCGTTTTTAAAACCATGACCCAACCTGTGTTTTTAAAACCATGACCCAAACTGTGTTTTTAAAACCATGACCCAAACTGTGTTTTTAAAACCATGACCCAAACTGTGTTTTTTAAAACCATGGTCCAAACTGTGTTTTTAAAACCATGACCCAAGTGTGTTTTTAAAACCATGACTCAAACTCAAACATTACAGAAAGCATACTCTTTAAAAGAAAAACATTAAAATTCAATTACCTTATGCTTTACAGTGGTGGATCTAGGGACACAAGGGATGTGCCCCCAGGATAAAAATTTCTTCATTTATCTTGACTGCTACATTCATGAAGTTTCCCCTTACGAGCAAGAAAAATTCATCGAAAATTGCCCCCAGTCGGGATCGAACCCTCCCAACGGGGGGGGGGGGGCAATTTTTGAGGAATTTTGTTTTGTTGTTCCTCGGGTAGAGATCTGTCAGATTATAAATACATGTATTGTGAAAAACCCCATTTATTTTGAATTAAGAGTCTGAAATCCTGTGCAAACAGGCCAATGGAATCCCCTGTTTCACACCTTAGTGAGTAGCGCTGCCGACCACTGATTTGTCGGTTCCTAATTCCTATTTTTCTCCTGATTAGTTTTTTAGATTATATATTCACCTATAAAACATAAATCATGTTTGAAAAATCAAACTAAAGGCCCATTTACACTGCGCGATAGCGATAGCAAAATGCGAAAAAATGTCTTTGTTTGTTTGTCGCTTAATCTTTGATATTTGTGCTCTCGCTCCTGCTTTGGTTTGGTGTGAATAGGCCCTTACGGACGAGTGTTTATTGTTTTTGCTGATTTTGACAAGGATATAACAAAACATAACGAATCATTTACAATTAAGATTAATCATTACAGTAAAAGGGAAAACAGGTTAAATACAAAATTTACCATACAATCGGATAAGAGATAACATGCACGGACATTCATGAGAATATGATTTGGAAACGTTTCTTGTGACGTTTGGACGTTAGGGCCCATGTACACCGAGTGATAGCGAAAACGAAAATTTTTCTTTGATGTTTACCGCTTTACACTTTGATCTTTTCTGATGGTTCTTTGATCTTTTTCGCTATCGCTCAGTGTAAACCGACCCCAATGCGTTTGGTGGATGCTGATACCATTATGTTCAAGTTTTTCTATAATTGTTGGCTCGATAGAGTCAGCTTATTGATTACAAAGGGGGCGCGTAGTTTTCTGGGAAATGCCTTCGTCAGTTTTATGATAATTAGGCCTATTTTAAGCTGCATTCATTGGTGGGAATTTGTTTACATGAGAATGTTGTCATGACATCATTTACGTGCCACAATTGGGTCAACAACGCAACGTCTTTTTCTTTATTTACTCAACTCACAAATACGGCGGATATTTCACAAACCCCATTTCAGCAAAAAGAATAACGTGAAAAGGCTTCTTTCTTTGTTTACAAATTTGCTCTTGTGGACCAACTAGTTGAACATTTTGTTTTACATTGGAAAACAACAATATTAAGAATTCCTGAAGTTCATGCTAAACGCACGTGTACCACCACTGGATAAGTCAGGAGACTGTGTGATTTCATCACACAAAATCACATACGAGTTTTCCCGTATCACACAAAGTTGGCAATATTGTCAACTTTGTATTACCAATTCAAATGACATTACTTTTGTCTCATCTAAGTAAATTTCCTACAAATGTCTAGAAATATATAAATATAGAATATGTAGATCTAACTAAATTCTAGTAAATTAGCCACTGTAAATAGTTTAATGTTGAATTTAAATACATTTAAATCCAATACAAAGTTGACAATATTGCCAACTTTGTGTGATACCGGAAAACTTGATTGTATTTATTAAAGCAAAACCATAACGCTAAATACAAGACTAGTTACAGAACAGTTACACAAAACTAATTTTTTCCGGGTAAATCACGCACAAATTTAAGGAATTTGCACGCTGACTGAATATTCCAGCAAAGCAAGAAACCAGGAAACGTACATGCAGTTACACTAAATGTTTGTAACTTGGAACAATTGAAGAATTCAGTTACTTCATGTTTTTGTATCATAATCACATTGTTGCTTGATCGTTTAGAGTCAACTTAGTGATTTGGGGACAGGTATAAGGGAGCCTTCGGCAGTTTTATGATAAGTAGACCTACCTTAGGTTGCAATCATTGGGTGGGAATTTGTTTACACAGAAAGCTGTCATGACGTCATAATATCATGATGACGTTAGCAAGGAGCCAGCCTGTTGTCACTTTTCACGACGTCGTATTACTTTAAAATAATCTCAAAGGTTTTGCTGAATGTAAATGAATTGAACTTCTCTCAGAACATATGACTCTTTGTTCATACTCGAAATATTCAGAACAAGGAATTCATTCCTGTCACAAAAATACCAAATATGAAAAGCATAAATGTGAAAAGGGAAGATTTTCTGTTGAGAATTTTAAATGTGATGTCATTTACCTGTCAGGAAAGGGAGGACAAGAGAAAGGTAAATAATGGTATGTATGAACAAAATTAATATTTTCGTCCTGAAAGATCCATCATTGCCGCATAATAGTGCAATTCATCCGAGTTTGGGAAAATTCGGCGGCAGCTTTGAAGTACTTCGAGGCAGTCAATATCCATTCCAGATTTACATATCTTAAAGGGACATCGCATATTTCACCGCGGGCACCTTTTAAATCATGTAATAAAAATCACGGCGTCGGGGAAAACTTTGTTGCAATTGAACTTTCAATCAGGGTTTTATAATTGAGGCGAAGAAGAGGCCAGAGAACAAGCGAATTAATTGTCGGCCGTGATTAAATGAGAAAGCATATGGTGTCTAAATGCAGGAAAGACAATGGTTCATTTGTTGATCGCAACTATCCGTCTTGGCTTATTAGAAGCCCCGCATGACAGTAGGGGTGTGCATATTTAGCATTTCCATTACAAGGGTAAACTTCTAAACTCTCTGCGTCACTTACTCTGGACAACCCCCTTTTAAACACCCACCTCTGATTGATAATACCATATATGACACAAAATGTAAAGGGCATTTTTCATTCGCTTAATTGAATTAGATCAAAATGGTGATTTTTCATTTAGAGGGACATCTGTTTGTTTAAGAATCTTTTCAGTGGTTTTGCTTATTAGTGTTTAGATTTATACATAGTGGACAGAGAAAGGTACTCCTTGTGCACCTGGTCGGCTTCTGCTTTGATCTTCTGACCTACCTGAAGGTGCACCAAGACACCGGTGGGACGTTCGGGCAGCTCCGTCGTGTGAAACAAAAAACCGCCTCAGGAATTTTGAACGTAAATTTCAACATAAAATGAAGAACAATCCGAGATTTGTGATATTAGTATCATTTTCTGGTTAAACATTAATCTAGTTAATTTTACCTGAGGGTTTTGTATTAATAAAATATGTAAAACTGATTCAATTTTAAACTGGGTATCGCTGCAGTGTTATACTTTGCTCTCTTTCTCCTGATTTTATTCGACTCAAAAACTTGTGCCGATATGACGCCTGTTGAATTTTAAGATTTTAGTTTTTAGATCACATAAAATTGAGCAATGCAGCACAGAATATTTGCTCCAAACATATAAACTACAGTGCAAATTTTATACATTTTAATTTTTATTCCAAGTGAATTATGTGTAAATAAAGAAAATACAACAGAAATTGAGATTAATATGAAAGTCTCGTTTGGGCTTCCACAAATGCCTTCTTTTCTTACAGAGATAGATGAGCGAAGATCTGCGTCATCACATTACCTGTAATGAGGTTGTTTGAATCCTTGATTTTTACCTGTAAAAATCTGCAATAAAAATAGTTTCACTGATTGAAGTGACCGCCAGATCCAGGGTTTAATCTTATCTAGACAAATAAACTCGTTTACAATACCCACCACGTGTGCAATAACTTTCTTTTGTTCCAAATCAAGTAAAAGAGAAATCAGGCACACAGAGCGCACAAAGCATGGCCTGTTGGAAACAAAGACAAATCAAAGCATCGTTAACCAAGAAAATTGTTCACTTTGTCGGAAAACATCTAGTATTCGAGAGTGTTTCCTTGTCCTTCCAAATTGTAAAGTACAAGACTTTTGAAGAAATTCACTGGGAAAACTGTCGTAAATAGTCTGGGGGTGGGGGGATGAAACGAAGTCGTGCGCATAATTATTCCGTGTTGTTGAAAACGAGCCATGATAGATCAAGAACAAACGTCAGAGTAAGATATTGCATCACCAGGTGATAAAAGCTAATCATGTGTAAGACTTTTGAAAAGGATTAGCCAGCCGGATACAAAATTAGTTTACTTTTTGCTCAGGGACGTCATCGCGAGGGACAGAGAAAGAAGACGTTTACTTTTACGTTACGTTAGAGGACGTTATCACTTACGTTTACTTTTACGTTACGTTAGAGGACGTTATCACTTACATTTACTTTTACGTTACGTTAGAGGATGTTATCACTTACGTTTACTTTTACATTACGTTAGAGGACATTATCACTTACGTTTACTTTACGTTACGTTAGAGGACGTTATCACTTACGTTTACTTTTTGCGTTACGTTAGAGGACATTATCACTTACGTTTAATTTTTACATTATGTTAGAGGACGTTATCACTTACGTTTAATTTTTACGTTACATTAGAGGACGTTATCACTTACGTTACGTCAGAGTTTACGTTTTTCCAACATGCGAGGAGTTCAAAACGGATAGAAATGACCTGGCCCATTCTGTATCCTGCCGTCTGATATTTGTTGTGAAGAAAGTCTATGAAATTACATAGGGTTCATTCGTGCATAACAAGGACAATTGAGTTTTCCCTAAATGACTTTCACTGAATTCAGTGCATTTAGTGAATCACAAAAATCCAAATGTACCAGAGACACTCAATATCTGACAACAGATACATTTCTAGATGCAGTCGTAAAAAGATATCTCCATTACTCTCTCTTGGATGGTATCTATTCACAGTGGTGAATCACAATGGTTATCTACCCAGAGGGAATGTCCATACTGTTACTACAAATGGTAATGTATCTGTTGCTAGCTGGATAATACCTCTGGCAACCAGACCAGTTTTGGATTTTGTCAGGTCGCTCTCGTCCTGAATTATAATGCATTGTACAATTCCTTAATTTCCAAATAGTGGTATTAGTCGTTTCCCTGTATTTCAAAAGACTTAGATATCGTGTAAGAACGGGCCTGTGAAACTATTGAAAACAATCTTCCTTCCTAATAACGTCTGAGCTCATGAGCTGAGCTCACCACCCAAATTACCTCAAGACGCAGAGGATTGTCTCCAATAAGAAGAGAACACCTACATGGAGAGGGTCATGTAAAATTTACAACCCAATTACACATCCCAGAGTTGTTTTTGATTTAATAAAGTGAGAAGTAACGCGGAACAAATCAACAAAGACCCCCATAAAGCAATGATGCCGAGTCATGATCTTTTTAGATTCCCCCCATTATGAAGATGATTCACCCTGCAATAAAACACTTATTACTAAAAGCTCATTTCTGTTAATAGGGAAGAGAAGTGGAATGCAAATTTGGTGATGTTAATGTTATTGACTTTTGTGTGTACTGCACAACAATCACTGTTGCCATTTTGTGGAGAAAACATAAAGCTTCCGTGAAATGGACCGTGGATCGAAGATTCTTGTTTGCGCACACCAGTTCATCGTGGGATATTATTTTTTCCAAATTTGTCATAAATTTACATTACAAACTATTGATTATTCGACAGAATGACAACTCCAGAAAGAT
The DNA here is from genome assembly GCA_038406175.1 of Haplosyllis leylae. Taxonomy (NCBI): domain Eukaryota; kingdom Metazoa; phylum Annelida; class Polychaeta; order Phyllodocida; family Syllidae; genus Haplosyllis; species Haplosyllis leylae. Next base: position 8,789 of record JBCAUG010440892.1, read on the forward strand.
TACTCCGTGTATAAACTTTTCGTCCAGGTTGTGGAAATTGTTCTAATATTCTCAATATTTAAATTTTTTTCTTTCCAAAAAAAATTAAACTCTATCTCTCACTGTGTCACGAATGTATCAGTAAAAATATCATTTCTCTTTGTCGAAGTCTCTGACAGAACTAATCTGGAGGTCTCTTGTAAAATATACTGAATCAAAAATTCAAAATCTACACATCCCGGCTAAATGGCTCGAAAACTTCACGAGACTATGGTTGTTAATTGGTCTTTGGATAAAATATCTGTTCAATTTACTTGATTCATTTCATTTAAAACGTTGATTTGTAAAAAGAGATAACACCAGGCAACAACACAGATTATTTTCCAGCCTTTGAAGTCAATACTATTTAACCGCGAGACCACCAACACTGAGAAAAATTAAAATATTTGGGGACTCGAGTGTTCCCGTGACAGTTGCATTGTGTTAGGAAGATGTATCGTGTCCACATACTTGTGAATTCATTTGATATCAAAGGTGTGGGGTCCAATATGAAGACATGATATCATCTTATCTACCGTAGATTCGGTGGAATCCGACATTCGGATAAAACTTATACAGACAAAAAGTACAAATTACAATGGGAATCATTATTATGGTATAAATGGAATTGTGTAATAATAATAACAATAGATTCCTTGATTGTTTACAATGTCAGGGGGTGAAACGGAATCGCGCGCGTTGTTCTCATGGTCGTACATAGGTAGGTGTGCAGAGATGCTAAATATGCAGAATATAAACAATGTTTGCAGAAATGTTGTGTGCAGAAAAGCAAAATTTTATGCTGAGTTTTTGTATTCTTTATGATTTACATATGATTTTAGATTATTTCTGTGGACACTGGAACAATTCAGTGCACAATTCAGTTTTTCACTATAGGCGTTTCTGGCAGATTATCTGACAGATCTTTGCACAGGGAAGAGCAAAAAAAATTCGTCAAAAATTGCCCCCAGTGGGATTTGAATCCAGGACCTCCAGATCCTGAGACCAATGCTCTACCCCTGAGCTAAGACTAAGTCAAAATTCAGTTGCAAGCCTGAATCTTCATGGCCTTTATAAAGTCATGCTCTATTGATTCTAGAAATGAACAAAGTCCAACATGTGTAGTGGTGCATGAAAAAAAGCTCACTTCAGAAATCTCCTGCCCAACAGAATCCTCCCATGCTCAGGGGTAGAGCATTGGTCTCAGGATGAGGAGTGTCCCCTGTATATCAAAGACAATGAAAGGACAAGATGGATCGCTGTCTATATATTCCCATGTGGCAGAAAAACCTGGGTGCTGCTTGGAAAACTAAAATGTGGCAATGTAAAATTCCATTCACTTTTTAAGTCCTGTTTATCACCTCCTAACCAATATTTTTACTATTTAAATGAATTGATATGAAGCTTCTAATCATCATCTTGCAGTTTTATCACAAAAACAGTAAGAAAAGAAGTCTAAAGTTAAAAATATTTAGAAAACTTTCTGTATTCACTCACATATGCTATTGGATAGTTATCCAAGCAGCCACTAGGTGCAGCACTGTTTTGCTGATAACATGGTTGATAGGAAGCTGCACATCATGTATAAATAGTCATTGTGTATATATGCAAATGCCTGGTGATCAGTCGTGGCGGGCCAAAATACGGATAGAGTGTATCAAGACAAAGAATAGTGTATTGTCAGTTGGTGTAGCACCAGATGCGAATTTCAGGATCACTACAGATGACGCTTGCTTAGAAATCCAAGCAGATAGAACCAAAATCCTAAAACAGTGGTATCAGTGGCCCTTCAAAAAGGGTCTGTGTCCTTCACAAATGTTTGTGAAAAACAAGAATAGTGTGAAACTCCTTACCTTGTGGATCTTGCTTTGGTACTGGAACCCGGTTCTGTGGCCTGTTTTACTGGAGTAGGGGCGGGATACTGCATGTGACAACAAAATCCCTGCAAAAAATTAGACTTTGAACAAACGACGAAATAAAAAGTTAATTTTTCTGTCCACTTTATGAACATTATCTCTATGGACATTACCAGCTATTTTCAATAAAATGGCCACCCAGTTATCCATTGGCAAAGATCTTTGTTGTGCCAAGCATTGTTGTGCCAAGCATTGTTAATGAGTCCTTTTAATGCGAATTAGTATCCGTGCAAATGACTAGGCAGCCGAAATGGCGATCATTGCTAGTTAATGAGTCCTTTTTCTACTCATTTTTTTGTACTTTGCATGCAACTGTGACATCACAGATGAATACAGGCAGGACACGGTTAATACAAAGTGATTCCGTGGCAAGGTTTTCCTTCGCATTAAGCGGAAATTCGGATTAAATTAAGGGTTATAATTCAAACTTTTCTATAAACTTCGAATTAGAATTCACTTTTGATTTAATACTGCGAATTAGGATGTACTGTAGGTTGCACACCCATTATGTGCCATCAGGATAAAAAAGCGAAGTCGCAAACAGAAAAAAACGCACGCTGTGAACGAGCCTTAAGTAGATTAGTGTTTTATGTGGAGAACTGTATCCTGGGATTCAGTGGCCTGAGACACATTCTCTTAATTTGAAGTTGTAATTCAATCAGGTGTTACGAACGTTCCACGGTGGAGATCAATGAACAGAACAAAAGGAGGAGAGATGAGCAGGAAACGAGCTACAAGACGGAGCAGATAAATCTCTGGTTTCACTCGATACTCAGCTTCACTGAACCGTTTCTACTGCTGTTGATCCTGACGTACGGGACCACACACACCTACCCTGCACATCTACCCCACACACCTACCCTGCACATCTACTCCCCACACACCTACCCTGCACATCTACTCCCCACACACCTACCCTGCACATCTACTTCCCACACACCTACCCTGCACATCTACTCCCCGCACACCTACCCTGCACATCTACTTCCCACACACCTACCCTGTGTGTCTACTTCCCACACACCTACCCTGTGTGTCTACTTCCCACACACCTACCCTGTGCGTCTACTCCCCACACACCTACCCTGTGCATCTACTCCCCACACACCTACCCTGTGCGTCTACTCCCCACACACCTACCCTGCACATCTACTCCCCACACACCTACCCTGTGCGTCTACTCCCCACACACCTACCCTGTGCACCTACCCCACACACCTACCCTGCACATCTACACACACCTACACCCACACACACACACACCCACGCCTACCCTGCACACCTACCCTGCGCGTCTACCCTAGAGAAGGGTAGAATTCAAAAAGTTCCACTAATCACTGTATATTCACATACTGGCCACTAAGAGGTCGGCAGGTGCCGCACCAGAGGTGAATCTGAAGAGTACATCACGCGCAGACTATAAAGAATGTATACAATTGCATCATCCACCCTGGTTTTGAAACGCAGAGCAGATGTCGCAAGAAATCCATCCGTGGACCCATAAAAGGACTCATATCCTCTTTTTTTCAAAGAAAACTGGCAATGTGTAAATTGCATGAACTACACCAAAATGGAGGACATAGAACCAGATTTCATTTCTCCAGTTAAATCTTTTTTGTTAAATAAACTCACATGCAATTCTGTTTTTACTTCTAGCCAGTGGCAGATCCAGGATTTCCCAGAGGCAGGTGCCAACCCGAAGGGGCGGGGGACGCCAACCTATTATTTGCCCTCTTTTTCCCGAAAAATGCATGAAAAAGAAGAAATTTTGGTGTGCGCTTAACTTGGATCCGCCTATGCTAGTAAAAACTGTTTAGAGATTCCATGGAATTAAAGACTTTTAAGGCAACTTTCTATTCATCATCACAAGTGATTATTTTTGTGAATGAATGAAAGTTGCCTTAAAAGTCTTTAAAACAGTTAATGACCATGGCCTTAGTTGATTATCAACACAATGCTCTCGCCTTTCAGGCTCAAGCATTATTTTTGATAATCAACAAGGCCTAGGTCATTAACTAATACTGAACAGTGATCGTTAATTGCCTAAATACGTTACCCTTTGTCTTTGACAAGCACAAATGTATCTTGCACGGTTACACTCCGTCACCGGATAACCATTATGAATGGGAATGAGAGCACAATTCCAAGTGGGAAAAATAAAGTATCCTCAAAATTCACTTTCAATGGTGTAATTGTAAAGAAGCACTGATAATGTTAACCGAAAGAATTTGTCTGTTTCTTCTCTTGTTTTCTTAGTGCAATTTAATTAGGAGAGGGGGCCTCATGGAGTTTTACAACTTTCTAACAAATACCCTCGGTAATAAACTAATAATTAAAACTTTGGATGTAATCATCAGAATACAAGGCACCATTCATGGAACAAAAATCTAAATTAAACACGGTGCAGTTCTCCATATGGCCTTCGTGAATCGCGTTCTTCGTCATGCCTGCACAAACAAAGCATTCCATTCTAACTGAAGAAGTTTTCTGATGTTTCCTTCAGTTACACTTAGAAACGAGGAGATAAACGGTTCTACGTGTCATACACAGTACATTCCACGTGCTTCTGCATTAATTAAGACTTTCCTCATTCATCATTTCATCTTCTTCATTGAGATCCAGCCCCTTTCTGCCGAACTCAAGATGCAACGAATGTTAGGATTGGTCTTCTGAAATGACGTCACCAAACTGAACACGCCTTCTTTTCAACAAACTGCAAGAAAGACAGTGAAGAGAAAGTCTGTAAGCATTCTAAACATGACCATATGTGACTTTTGACCCTGTGTAGCTCTCCCTCTACTCTACTGTCTCTGAGTGTTGTGTAAATTGTACAGCAATGAGGGTGGTAGCCAAGAATCAGCTGAGGGACCTGTTGAGTAGTGCCTGTGATCCACAATACCCCAGAAACAGCTGATCCCCTTAGTCAAACAACCCTTTTACACAAACAATGTTACACAACTTCCAAACGTACCGATTCATTTTTTACCAATCCCAACTTTCATCAAGACACAACCCAGTGCTGAGAGAAACATTGTGTAGTTTGCCTGTGAATTCTCGTTTCTGCGACTGTGTATTTGTTGGTTTGGCTATTAAACTGTATGAATAGCTTTTATTGACACGAAGATTCATAAACTGTCTCGGTGAATCGGATTTGTGGTGTTTCGGCCAAACTTTCAAACGTTTTTTCTTACAAAGAATGCGATTGAAATCTGAAGATTTGCATGTGCAGAGAAAAATCCATGAAATTTGAACTGAAGGATTTGACGATCTCCAAAGAAAGAAAGCGAATAGCAGTGGATGTCATTAAATGTGATTCACAGAGACAATGGAGGAAATTGATGTGACCTCAAAGGATAATGAGCGCCCTGAGGATGCGGACGTGGATGTTGATGTGGAGTGCGATGATCCAGAGAGTACTCACCCCAGTGCACCACCATTAGATGGTTATTATTCTAGTCTAACTAACCGTGACGTCCAAAACATCAAAAGCCTTAACGAGGAGGATGCGGTTAGAACTGGAACAGATAAAGTGAACGACAATAACGCGTGTTGTACTGTGTCTAGTTTTGATGGGAAACGCTTTGTGGTTCGAGACAACTGTGTGTTGACAAATGAAGGTGATGAATTTCATGTAACACACAATAAAGAAGGGGAAAATTTGGAAGTTGAGACAAGGAGGGAGATACAATTGAGGCAAGACAGAAGCAGTCCTCCAGCAGAAGAGCCCGGAGAGTTGCTTGATCTGACGGTGGATCTCACCGGACGGACCCCGCTCGAGTCCCGTGGGGATCGGTTAACTATCCGCGGTAAAAGTAACTCTGACTCCCGGTCCGCTCACCACTCCCACCCGGGAGAACCACCATCCTTCCCGGTCCCCAGGCCACAACCCGTGCTGCGCCTCATAGACTTCTCCATCTCGCACATTCTCAAACCGAACTTTGGAAAGAAAAGACTGAAGCAAGAATCCAGTACAGCGAACGGTTATAATATAAGGTAAGTCATCGTTTTGGTTTTTCACAATAAGCAAATCTGTCAGATTTGACAGATATAAAATGCCAGTTTCAGGAATTATCACAGTCAAAATTTTAAGGTGAATTACCTTTGCTTTACTTGACTTCCTAATTTATCAACTGAAATCAGTAACTTAATGATAATTCCATCGTTTTAAGAAATCTTTATTTCGCGTGTGATTTTTTTAGATCTAGATCTCTGACAGAGGTCAACCAGATAGAGAGGAACAACAAAGCCCACCACGCAGTCAACCATCCATCAACGGTCCAGAACAGTCACCGCACAAACCACGAACAGTTCAATCAAATTCCAGTCACCGAAATCAAGAACCAATTCCACAAATAGTATCCAAATATCAACTTCTTCGTACCGTACTGGCTGGCAGTGTCTTTAGGGATAAAAAGTCAGGAAGGAAGATCCTGGTACAATAGCCCGATCCCTACATCAGCAAACAGAATGGACAACATCAGAACTGGCACGGAAAAATCAGCAATCACAATGGACGACAGGAACCCGTCAAGAAACGCCAGAACAATGGCATTACAAACGGCCTGGTTCCCGGGGAGAGATGCCACGATGAAATGAAGAGTGATGAGGCAGTGTGCGGGAGGGGGCCTGACACGGTATTGAGAGCGGGTAATGAAGCGGTGTGCTCCCGGGTACAAGGCTCGGCTCCCCGGTGGGAGGACTCGTTCCCAACTCCGGGGTGGTTTCCCCTCCAAGCGGTAACAACACGACTACTGCCGGAGAAATTAACGTAAAGGTGAAATATTTGTTTGTTTTCTAAATTACACACTTTGAGCACTTCTTTGTTTGCCGATGTTACATGTAATCGAGGTTTCCCTAAATTATACAAAGTTGGCAAAGTTGTTAACATAGGATGATGAAGGGAAGAGTAAAAGAAATGCAGCAAAAATAGATTTTACAAGAAAGTCCTCCTGCGTGAACGCAAGAGGCATACCGCCCACTGCGTAGACGACCTATCCCCGGGGATTCATGTCCCCAAAAAAAATTTTCAAAAAAAAAATTTAAAAAAAAAAAAAAAAATTTCAAAAAAAAAAAATTTTCAAAAAAAAAAATTTTCAAAATTTTTTCGGGGGGGGGGGGAATCAAACAA
>JBCAUG010441003.1:0-15849 GCA_038406175.1 Haplosyllis leylae
TTTCCACTGATAACATACCACAGTATTTACATGATTACTACGTGCTACGCAACTTTGGGATTCTAGCCGCTTTCAGGTGAAGCAGTATCGGATATCGTTTTGATCGCAATTCATTCTTGTCAGAGTTAACAAGTTTAGCAGCTTTGTTCCTAACAGTACTTTAATTAATTTACCTGGACACATAGCATAAAAAGTTTCATGTCTGCTTCCTGTCTCACTGGAATCGTTAAGCTACTTATTAGGTCAACGTGACCTTTCAGCCATGGAATATATCCTATTAAGGTCAACATGACCTAAACAGTAAAATCATTGTGATGTCGCACTTTTCTAATGGAACTAACACTAGTATTGAAATTACCAATTGATTTTACCAGTTGACTGAAGACGTCATTTGTGGAGAATGTGAAATGATGGGTTGGAAAATCCAAAATTGGAACTAAACACATTTTTCAATCCAGGGTTTCCCTGCCGTGGGAGTGGAGAGGGGGTTAGTAAATGTAAACGCCCTACGCTGACCGTGTACCAAAAGTGAGTGCCAAAATTTGCCAGGTTACCCCAACATGGCAAAAGTGGCACTTTACCCCCCCCCCCTTCCACCTGAAAAGATCACATCAACTGCTATCACCCATGGCCTTTGGTACCCTTTTTTTTTACAATCGTACGAGCCCAACGTACACAATACTCTTTAGGACTTGTGCAACAGCTATGATAATCAAATGAGAAGGATGAAGCGATCAGACTGACGGACGAATGTCGGTCACTGATCGATACGGAAGGCGATCAAAACAACCTTCAATTTAGCACACAGAAGACTGGCAATAAAGGATTTCGTCTGCAGCAGTACCCGTATTACATAATGAAGAACTTCGTCAAAACTCTTCCTAGTACCTTTCATTTCCTTCAACACCTCCACCTAATTATAGGCATATAATTCCACATCTTTTGACTCATCAATCCTGTTCTTCATACTGTACTTTCTGTCGGAGGATGGAAAGATAATGACACGTTTCTTGGTTACAGTTGGTCCTTGAATGAGGCCCGTCTATTACATGACGCACAAGGGAATGATGCACCTTTGAGTGGTGACTATTACAAGTGAAAGGCCATGGCTTGCTCCTGCTGAAAATACGGTTGTAGGCCCCACGGCAGGGAAATTAATGAGCCCAGGGAAACTAACAGAGTGACCTGGTGGCCTTCATGGTGGCCTTGGCCTTGGCTTGGACATAACAACATATAATGACACTTTCCAGTTACAGTGCAGCGCCCAATCCGACATAATCAATGCTGTAGCACCACCATATTGCTTAGAAATAACACGATCCAGCACGTTTCGGGGCTTTTACCAGATAATTGGAGAGGCACGCGACGATCATGAATACGTATTGTTAGTCACAGCTGATCAATCAATCCTCTTTAGTCAATGTATCCATCCAGCAGCAGCTTTCAAATAACCACAGTGAGTCGTTGTCTTTACTATTCTGAATGCGCATATTCCAAAAACAAAGCTGGGATATCTGGTTAAACACTTAATACCATCTCAAGTTTGAAAGAACCGTATCAGTTCCCAACAGTTCTTGGAATGAGATCCACAGTAATCAGGCTTACATGTTCCAAGTTCAATGGCGAAAAGAAGTCCGTCGCAATTGTCTATATTTACAGCCAGCAAAAATGAAAAATTTCCCCCTGTATTTTGGTCTGTAGTAGACGGAACCTATTTATTCGGCGATATTATGGTGATCGCTTTCGCTAAATGTGAACGAACTTTAATTAAGGACGTGTTTTAGATAATTACAACCGTGGAACATCGCATCGCTTGAACGGAAATTCCATTGCTAATCAATCCAGCGGATTCGCGAGAACGCCAGACAACAATGAAACATTTTGAACCGACACAATTAGCAGGAACGACGATGCTTTACCAACCAAATGCAAACATAACTAAAAATAGCGATGCGGGTGCAGTGAAAATGAATAAATGTCATTATTATTCGTTTATTTGCATTTCACAGCGAACAACTATTTCCCCGTTAAATTCTGCGATCAAAACGCCTTTGTTACGCAGATTTTTTTTTTGCACACATGAAATCTGTATATCTCAAGTTCAAAAGTGCCAGGGGTCATGTTTGAAAAACATGAAATGATTAAAATTCCCCCTTTTTTAAATCAATTCTCTCCAGGTACAGCCTTGTTCGTGCACGTTGCAATAGGAAGTTTCAGTTGGGCTGAATCTATCAATTTATTACGAAGTCGGCACATATTTCGGGCCTGTTCTTATCAACGACACTTTTTCGTAATGGCAGTGCCTCAGTAATCATTTTTCGGTCACATCTTACAGCATTAAGCTTCCAATAGATGGACACTCTGCAATTGAGGCCTCTGTGAAGAGAAGCTTTAAGAGATAAATTTGGGTGGTCCGCTTCGAGTAGTTTTGGGAGGAAGAGATCAGGAGACCACGGTTTGAATAAAAGCCATGAGGAAACGTTTTCGCATTGATCTATGAAGCTGTTGCAATCCAAGGCAACCTTGGTGCAATTAGGTTACCATTGTCTTAACGTTACTGTCAACGAATCTGCATAATGTAGATCAATAGCAGATAACATTGACAACTTGACATAATAATGTCCAAATACATGGGGGGGGGGGGGGTTATCGAAGCTTACTCACAATGACCATATTATTTTCTGAAACTGATTTCCTTGAGATTGTAAATGATAAATGTGTTATTAAAATGTTGCATGAACATACACTATCAACTGGCAAGGTAAAATTTCAACATCTTCGGAAAATTTAAGCACCAATATCAATCTAACCACTTCAATGGACCAAAACATTATCGACCCGGGTTAATTCACGTCTGCTTTAGCTTGTTTCCACTGGTAGACATGGCAACCACTTTTTTGTCGTTAATAGTTTTGGAGGACACAAGTTGTTTTTCCAAGTGACTTTGTTTTCACTCTCGCTTCCAACTTCTGATTTGTGTGACTAGGGCTTTAGGAAGAAGAAAATCCCCGTTTGAACGATTAATTCTGCTGGCTCCTGGGTCATTTTTCCCACGCTGAGGACATCGGTAGACGGCACAGAAATTCGTCCTTTCTGTCAACCTATTTTCCTTCACCGGTTCCTTCATTGGATTCAATTTATGTGATTCAACTGCTCAATCAATATCATCTATATCTGTAAATCGGACACTTGCCTTTCGGGGCAATACCGCAGTATGAGTTACAAACCTGTTTAGGACCAAGACATGTGCGCAAGATTTAAAATCATATTGGTCTATTTTGGCTGTATAGTATTTTTAGTGTATCTTAAAGGCAAAAAAAATCAATCGAGACCCTCATTCAGCACTGGCAGTAGCCAATCCAGAAATTCAGCAGAAATTCAGGGAAAAGAATGAAATCTGATATGTAGTGTCGCCATCGATGATCATCTTTTCTTAGTTGACTTATTTTTACAGTCACAGGATCAGGGTGATCCCCCTGTCTTCCTTGAATTTGCTGCTTTATTAAGAAATTTCGGTCTCAAAAGAACAACGAACTACGAAATTCTAAAGCGCCTCGTCCCTGGAGTTTGACAAGAATAGCGAGTGGCAGGATGATGAAGGTAATTTTTAGGCGAGCAACATGAATAGGGACTAAATGTATCCAGCCTGAGCCACATCATCCATGTGCTGCCTTGAATTGAAACCTTCACAGCCAATGTTTCCTTCACAGCTGTTAAGCCATAAAGATGTTAAAAGATGAGAAATTATTCAATATGACTGTAACTAAGAATTAAGGAAAACAAAAGTCTGCAAGTCAGTTGCCCACATGCATTGGACGTTTTTACATGTCGAGACAATTGCATTAATTGTAAATATGGCCGAAAGTAGAGACGATAGAATAATCTTCCGTCATGGCATGTAAAAGAAAGTTAAACATAAAAACTACACTTGCAATTAACGACTGTCTATTGCATTGAAATCCGTGTAGGCAAGTTGATAACGTCGAAGGCTCATTCTACATCACTTGAAAGGCCGCGTAGATAAGTCAATAGCACAGGCTCATGCAGAAGGTGTCAGAAAATTTTACACTGCAAACAAAAATCCATCGGATCAATGCGCAATTAACGATGCTTTCCACCGGTTTTCAGTTTTGCAAGCCGATGTTCTTTACCGAGAAATGTAGGTACATATTTTCATTTCACAAGGCCTTTTTACTATTTTCCATGTCCAGGAATATCTACCCGAATTTTCTGACTGAACGAGAATACTTTGAATGTCATTGAAAAATAACGTGGAAACATGCAGCAATGAACGAGACAGGTCCAGTTTCTTATTGTCCACAATTTAATAGCAACATTTACAGAATTAGTTTTCAGGAAAGAATCAGTCCAATTTCCAGATCCATGGCGAGCTTGTTGAACAGCAGAAATTCAAGGTGCAATACACAAAACTCCGCTTCAGCCTTCATTGAATCATGCCCTTTCCCCCCATTTTATACTACTTTGAAAGGAGTCTTTAGGAGTCTGAAAGACCACAAGTCCTAAAAGGAAATCTGTTGGAGAAGAAGGAGATGTAATGCAACACACTGAATGTTGTACGGACAGAATGATTGCAATTGATTGCTCTTTGTCCACATTCTACGGATGTCAACAGTGGACAAATCGAGCAGAATCAATAGCCAACACAGTTTCCACAAATTACTCTCGAGAGGCAATGCATCCCTGAACTCCGTATCAATATTGTTTTCACGTATATTGTGATTCTAATGTTACCTTTATGTGCGCGAGTATTATTGACATTCTATGCGCCTTCGTTATATTCAGAAATAAGTGAAACCATACGTGCCATGCCAAATGGCACTGCGCCTAAATAGTGCAGTGCATCATTTGTCATTAAAACTTAAAAGGTATTTCTAATGACACTGCTACATTTCTTTTTATTTAACTGAAAGTATCGTGTCTTCATTTTATGGGTAGAAACGTAGAAGAGAAATAAAGTTCCGAGATTTATTTTTCAAATTGGGAATCAGTCTGGTGCCACCTGTGCGCAAAAAGCTGTGGTCGCGAATCTGGAGACAAAGAGGATTAGGCCTCCTGTCCAGTTCGTGACTGGGGAAGCTGTGCAGGAATATATAGGGATTCACGCCTTCTTTAAAAGGATTGAAACACTTCTTCCAGTATTCAGTAATGGCGGTAGACTCACATAAAGCGAAGGTGCACACAAAAGCGATTTTTTTCATTACTGCCACCGTTGTAAGTATGCATCAAAATTGTTAAGGAATGATCGGTTTGCGAAGTCGAATTCAAGTTCGCGTTTGCTGAACGTAAATAGGGCCTTAGGTTTTCCCCACATGTAGGAAAAAAATGTCAAGTCTTCTGCTCCACTCCACTGTGTCGTGTTAAATTCAATCGGTTGACTGATGATTTCTGTCATTCTGCCTTGACAACAAGCCAATCCAGGAAATTACCGTTGAGGCGTCTAGAGGTTGATTTGTACAAATTTAGAATCAAGAGCAAAGCCTTTTCGTGCCAACGTTTGGTACACTGGTTTTTGGCATCAATATGTTGTTGCTTGCATCATTTGGATATTTATAAGTAATAATCTATAATGTTTTGGTCTTATGTTTCATGATTCATTGTAATTATTAATTAATTTTAGCAAAAGTGTATTCCACCAATTTTTTTTTATTCGAAGATGATTCATTTTTAATAAAATGGGTCGTTACATCATTTTATGGAAACGTGAAAACTACTGTCTTTTGAGTCTGCTTCAGCCAGAATTAATTGTTTTCATACACGAAGTAATTCTCTTCAAGAAAGCGAATCACAAAATGTTAATATGGAATCTTAATTACAACTCTATTCTCGTACAATTTTCCATCTCCTTTGCGAGTAATAATGACAGTTCGACATTTATATGAACATTACACATACACGTATAATAGAAGGCGACTGATACAGCTCTTTCTCATCTATCATCGATAGAAGCCTCTTGGATACAGCGCTAAATAGAGTCCTTTGTTCAGATAAAACTGCGCATTTACAAAATGGCCTTATTTGGACGAGTAGATGGGAGTTTTTTCTCTGTAATGTCTAGGGCAGCTCCAGAATTATACACAGATTATTAAAAGAGAGCAGAAATCCTCACGGAAGGTTAACGTCATTATTTTCATGTACATGGCAAATAACTACCCAGTAAATTCTACGGACAAAAAATGTAACTTGCATAAATGATTCAGAAAATCATATGTACGTATTACATATGTTAGTAATTTCGTGAAAACTTTAGTCTGTAACATGGTCCATATCTTCTCATAGTCTGTACAATTGCATGCCTTCATTAAAATGTCATATTGCATTGTCTGTCCGCATCTGGATGGAGGGAAGGGCGCCATTCTAAATCATAATTTCAATAGGCCTAAAAAAACCTTCACTCCAATCTTTGGTGTTGCCAGAATGTTACAAAAACATTTTTCATCAGAAAGATTTCACGAAAGATTCTTCAAAAATCATCGCTGAATGCAAAACCATTCGGCACAGATGATTTACATAACAAGCAAGCTGTTCTTTTGAAGTTGAAATTCGTTAGCCCTTTCAAATGACACAGAATGACCCAAATCAAGTTGGGCTTTTGTGCATAGTGGCCAATTCATTTCCTTAACATTGGTGTCGAAAGAAACCAACGAATTCGTCAGTACCTCTTGGAGGGCGCGCTTACATGTTGAGCTTCATGAAGCTGTAAACGTTGTTCATGCACAGATTACAAAGCTGTTGTGCGCCAGAGTCAGCTGTTTGCCACAACAAACCTCCCATCACTTGTATGCATAATGTAGAACAGGGAGAAATTTGGCCCTTAAGATGCGTTTACTTAAGGTGACCCGGGTGTCGATAAGTACTACACCAATAGATATTCCGAGATTCTATCCTTAGTCACATCATACTTAACGCGGTTTTCATTCATTGTGTTCTTTTCTGTTGTGTACAGATATCGAATATCTGATCTGATCTGATCGCCCAATAGATAGAAGTATTTGCTGACAAAAATCATTCCAAAGATCGTATATATAGCCACTGACGTCGCCCTGATGTGTTTCCAATTTACGAACCACAGCAAAGCCAACAAACAGTGCATGCTGGAAGACCACACAATAGATATATGGCCTGCTTTTTTGAATAACAGCTCGGGATTACCAGTTGACAGGATCTCCCACCGCTTTCAGAGTGCCATTTAAGAATCTCAAATAAGTAGCCCAACCGGGCTACCAGTGAACAAATCCAGGTAGCCCAAAGCATAATTCTTGTAGCCCCACTTTAAAAATAACCAGACAAATGTGCCTTGAATCAAGGTAAAATGGAAATGATTGTGAGAAAAGTTCATAATTCAAACAGTGCATATGAGAGAGGAAAGCAAATTGCCCACAATCTGCACTTTGGGGTGATAGCCAAGCTGGGCTACCAGTTCCTGGATCCAGGTATCCCAAGACAATTTCTGGTAGCCTCAGGCTACCGGGCTACCACTAAATGATACTCTGCGCTTTAGGTCGTTAATGTCCACTTATTCAGCTGAGTGTGGAATATCATGAATCTTCGCTTTCAGAAATCATACACTTTCATAATGTATCATCATTGTCTCCTAGCCGTCCAACCCAAGTCCCCACCTCCCTGATCCCCGCATGCAAAAGGTTGCTACATATGGCAGCTTACTATGAAATGCAGGTGGTTTGAGTCTAGCCTCCTTAAAATATTCCAATATGGGGGATTCATTATTCAGTATTGTGCTCCACGTAAGTAGATTACATGATTTGTCACCAAATGACCTTGAGTAGGAAAAAATCTTTTTTTCTCCTCATTTTGATACGACAGTAATGTCCTTGGTAATTTGAGATTGATCAGTTTAACCTTGGCGGTGACAATTTCATTTGATAACCAGCGAATTCGAAACTCTGAAATTTGTATCCGGGTGGTTGAAGAAACATACATCATCCACCATCGATAACAACGCACAATATCATATGTGACTTTTCCTTAGTAATTACACTCTTCATCTAAAACTAGTGTAATGGAATTGTGTACACCCCCAGGCAATCAACATGGTGAACCCAAGGTGACTCTGGTTCATTTATGGTGCCACACCCACATAACACGCGCAACCCTAATAGCGGTGGAAAAACATCGGGTATACATTCAACTGAACGGAATATTGAGTTTTCAAGCATATTTGCACTTTGATAACAGGTTTTTGATTACGCTCCAACCATGCGACTGATCACTCAATGAATATTTCTATGCACGCCAATACGAATAGATCGTTTGGCTAAAACTACCAAATTACACTGAGCTTCATACTACTAATGTCACTGACACTAGTGTAGATCTGCGTTATTGGCAACTGCACAACGCTTTGTATATTAGCGTAGATGGAGGCAAAACAATACCGTTCTATGTACCACATATAATAAGCTACCACAGAGTCAGAGAGAGCATCATGTAATTCAACCATACATTGCATTTACATGCACACACACATTGTACACCTTCACTTATCAATATAGACATCGTGTTATTAAACTAAATATGTGAGCTAACATAGGCCTTTTGCGTGATGCCGAGCTTGATATAAATATTAAGTTATTAGCGTTATTAGTTGTACATGTATTGAGAAACCTTTTGTGAAGGAGCATGTTTTACCATACCTAACAACAGTGATTTCCATCGTCACCATGGTGATGACGGAATTTGCATATTTTATATATTCAATAGATTTGTGGTATACCAAGCTAAATGTACGGGAAAAATGAAATGTTTCCCAACTTAGCCGGTTATCCGTAAATTTATCGTCATTACTTGGTGTATTAGTAATGAGTTCTCACCACACGTTGTAGGTGGGCGTTATTTTTGGTGTAATTTCTTACGGCTTCTCAAACCTTTCCCTTCCAAAACATAAATTGTTGTAGTCTTCTAAGTAAGAGATTTCGTTATTTCTTGAAATAATAGAAACAATGATTAACACACAATTTTAGTCTAGATGTTTCGATAAGTGTTCCTAGATTTGCACAACTTTAAGATTTAAATAATTCATGACGAAATACAATAAACTACGTTCTAAATCGTAGGAATTCGACAGACAACCAGACATTGAGCGTCTCGTTTCTAAAATATTCTTCGTTTTGTTGTTATATTTTTTGCAAGGTAGTAGCTATTTCCTTTATTAACGAGAAAGCCAACTGACCCCCAACCACCAATAAATGGCTTGCCAATAGACCCCATGAGGCAGTGTCAGATGGGGTGGAGGGAAGGGGTGCCCGACCCTATCCCAATATGTAATGGGAGCGAGAAGCCAGAGGTGGGGGTCCAATGGGAGGCAGTGGGGAAGGGCAGGGGTCCAGTTCCATGGGATAAGTACCCCCTATGGACAGATGGACACATACGATTGAAAACATTATTTTCCTACAATCTTCAGATGCAGGCAGTAAAAACGCACCGCATGAGACCAATGGACATTCCTTCACAATGAAAGCAAAGTGGATACGAGTTTTTGCCAACAACAGCGAGAGAATTCCAGATCTTTAGACGTCAAACCATCTGGATCTTCTGGACGAATCCACGGACAACCGTCTTTTGCAAATATTTACACTTAGCTAATGCGAGGGTATTGCATTGTGTGTTGCTGTTTGTAAGTGGTAATAACATTAACGATACCAAGGGACAAAGTATTGAGGTCAAATAAAATAAAATCTTTGTGAATCATGCATCATGACAGCTTAACCATCAAAGGATCTGCGATCAACTAACATCCTGACGTACAAAATACTGTAGTATTGAAAAACACCCCTTTAACTTAGATAAGATTTCTGCGAGGATGATACACGAAAATCAGCTTGCGGTCCTGAAATTTGACGAAGGAGCAACGGTATGTGATATGATCGCCACTGGCCGTTACATATCTTCCGTAAACACTAGGTTTGAGAAGGGTGGGTGGGTGGGTGTTTCACTTGGTGGGGGCGACATTGGATTTGGGTTCCTCTCTGGTACTCATTACTTTACGCCGTTGATGTTGAAATAACAATAAGACATTAGGTTAAACCTCCACTGTGACAGTTTCCTTGAGATCACTGATCTATTATTATCTCAATCAATACCCGACCAAGGTCACAGGATGATATGATCGACAAACAGCAATATGTGATCCAGCAGCTGTCTTTCAATCTGTTGCTAACCTGTCCATTCGTTACCTGACAGTTGTATGTGAACATACTGATGTGTGATCTACACCACAGTAAGCGCATTACAGCTTTAATTGAGAGATTGTGTACATGCTGTGTTGCATCAGTGACCTTCATATCCATGAAACTTTTCATGTTCAACATGATCAGCAACTGCGGTATTCAACATCTTCATCGATTCAGTAATGAACATGCAGCATGTATCATCAAGTGAAGCTAATTAGAGCCTTGGGATCTTGTTTCCTAATCTAAATTGCAATCAGTGGCTTTGCATTGCAACCAAGGTTTTCAAGAACAATCACATCAAGTATAAAATATTACTGATCTACACGAAAGGGACTGAAAATACCATTTCATAATTGGGAAACTGGAGTTTAACCCTCTGCATATCACGGTGGCTCTTTCCCATGTGTCACTTGTCCATCATAGTTGTCAATAGTGGAGGGCCGATTACCACACCCGTCCCTTTTATTGTGTGCCTACCACTTTTTCCTGTCACTTTATTTTAATTTTCATCTGAATCAAACGACAAGTTGACTCTTAATAAAATGATTCACCATAAGGGTTCATAAAAAAATATGTAAGTTCCTGTAACAAATGAAGAGAAAAACTGGTCTAATTCTATGAGTCACTCAAGACGTTTACACCTTGCTTATAAGCCAGATAAAAGCTGTTCGTGATCAGCTGACAACATACTTCACGACACTTCACGTGAATTATGCAGTTCCTTCTGTAGCCAATAAAGCCAATAAACTTGACGAGCACCAGTATCATTGGTTGGTTGAGACAACAACACCTCATACTATCAAACGACTGTATCGGCAAATGCGCAGTTTTTTTTTCTTTTCCTGCTACAAAGGAATTTCATTACGCAATATCACAAACTGGGAAATTTCCTGTTTGACTGTAGAATTACCTTGGGAGGCAGACCATGATGTATCACCGGCTATGGATATCCAATAACCATTCCTTTTAAAGGTATGCTTTAACCTGCCGTAGGCTGTTACGAAAATATCAAATTTGGGCCAACCATTTCAAACAGTATACACAACTCCCAGGAAATACTTAATGCTATTTATTTTCTTCAAAAGTCCACTCACAGCTGTCAAGAGAAAAGCGATGTGTTATCGAATGGTTAAATCGGCACACTGTGTGGGTGTGTACTGTGGAAGACTTCTGGTAATTCACAGGAGCTGCTCTATTTTGCTGATTTAGCAATTTACAATTGACATGAACAGCTTGGGGACAAATTCCAGAATTAAAGAATTTTCTGGATGTTTCAGATGACATTTCGTGTTCGTCTTGGCTCAGTGTGAATGGCCCTTAAAGCTGAACTAGATTTTCCTATCCGTAAATGGAAGTGAATAATGTAATCCAGAGCTGTACTTGGGGGCTAAGAGTCGTGCAGTTGAGCTATGATGTAACAAATTTCTTTCACAGGCAAACTGAGTCAAAAGCACTTCACTCCCATCAGCTGCTTTTTGTCATAATTGAAACTGCTTTTTGAGTCTTGAATGAAGTTAATGTATGCGGATAATACAACAGCTTTTCTTCCTAGTTCCTTGGTTTCTCCTGGAGAACTGGTAGAGAATTTAAATGAGATTTGTATGTTTGTACTAGATGTTAACCAATAGCTGAAACGATTTGACGACAATTCAATGCAAAACAAAAATACGTTCAAAATAGCTGTGACATTTTGTCACAAATTATGATACCAAAACAAAAAAAAAATACAAGCTGCAATTTGTTTTCTCTGAACTGTTTTGTGGAAAGGCTTGCTGTTTAGAAAGGTGCAGGTAAAACCAGGTTATCAGATTATACTTCCTGAACCAACATCTTTAAGAGAACCATGTCCAGTTCCAATCAATTTCTCAAGAGCTTTCTGTCGATAAAGTGCTCAGGAAACAAGATTTTCGTAACTCATAAAATGACAAGAAAAGGCTAAGTGGTCTTCCCTTCTATGAAAGACAACCAATTTTTCCCCTACACTTTCATACCTTGTACTCGATTGGACCCGATTTCATGGCCCCGGGGTTACGTTTTCAATCGAGTGGCCCCATAGCCCCCGGGTGGGAGAGGGGGCCCATGAATTTTACGACATTGAAGGTCCAATCGAGTACAAGGATACATGTAGTACGCTTGGATACAAAGGAATATATCCATTGAAGCTAATCCGGTTGATCCTGATAAGTTGAAATATTGATCGATAAGGAGGATTTCTGGGGACAATGAGCTATGTTGCTTTTTTTTTCATCAATCATCGTTCCATTATGCAAAGAGATCTTGCATTTTAGATCTCTCAGCGCAGTTTGTGTGATATATTACATCAAAGAAGTGTCTTAGTCACACAGGCCTGACTTTAGCCAACATTCACTAAGCTTTTACTCCCGAGCCCTAAATTAAGACACATTTGCATCAACCAGTCAAACGCAATTTTACCTGACTTTAAAACTATTTAATAGGTGCAAAAGTTTTAAACATTCGTTCAGAACCACACGTGGAACCTTTCATTTACGATCAACTGCTGTGCATAAAAAGTAATATTAAACATAATGGGTATCAATTGAACTCGCCACATAACTTTTCTGCCCTTAGTGGACTAACTGACATTGCGAAAGAACGATTTCACTGCACGCATAAATGCAAGAAAGCACAATTTGCTAAATTCGTTAGGAAGAAAAGTTGCCTTTGGAAGTACACTCTGTGTGTCCCTTGAGTGAACTTGGATCAAAGATATCTATCTGATCGACTTGTACTTAAAAATTAGAGTCTCTGTCTTTTTGCACTAGAAATTTTCAGAGATTGTCATTCAATCCAAAGTACATCTCATCTGTTTCACAAGTGAATTTAGCACTACTTCTACAACCAGCCAGTACAAGGAAACCTTTGTTGTTCAAACCAAAATATGTCAGAATGATGTCATTTTCCTTACATTTCGAAGCACCGTACAAATCCTACACAATCCCGACAGGATATTGGATAGACATGATGTTATTGAAACATGGGGGAAACATTTGCTTTTACATGACACGAAATCACCCAGATTGCGAGGATTTCTTTGAAAGGAAGAAGAAAACTATAGTGTTGAAAATGTCTGGGAAACAGTGGATGTCTGTGGGACATCCATCTGGTAATCACTCTTTGGGTTTTGAATCATCTGCATGATTGAAGCTGGTGGTTCAGAATACCAACAGACAGCACTGTGAGAAACAAACCATTCTCCAAGAGGATATCAAACAATGGACATCAAGAGACAACTTACAAATCAATTGGTCATTCCTTGATGATTCACAAAACAGTCATCAATGATTGAATTGGTCTCCTGTGGCGTTATTCCAAAAAGCATAATAGAAATCTGAGGCCAATAGGTCATCGATACAGGAATTGGTCCTCTTTGAAAGCACATTTTATAACATATTACAATGTTCCTTCCTCTTAAATACATTAGAATGTCACCTTCACGGTCACTTCATTGGGAGATCACCTCTATTTGAAACCTTAACATGAAAGACAGTTTGGTTACAAGTACTTTGTGATTAGTATTAATTTCGCACTGGGTGGTCACCTGCTTTTCGCGGCCAAAATCTTGCGTGCCACTAGACTGTTGATCGGAGGTCACGATGTATTTGCAACACATTATTGATTACGTGCCTCGTGGACTCTAGACTAAAATATTTGAAGTGTGATACCCCTTTAACATAAACTAAATGTAATTAGCCTGTTACCATAACGTTCCAATACAATTCTACCTGGAACAATGAAAGTGCCAACAATGACACTGTAAGCTGTGTTAATGACTAATGACGAAAGTGCGTGTTGGCATTGTGATGGCTGTAAACCTAGATCTAGCTACTTCGGCTCTTGGTAAAATCAGCTCAGGTTCTGTTGCTCTGTGCACAGAATGACTGCTGATCAAAGACCAGAATTCCAATGTGCAATTCGACAGCAGAAATAAAACGAATACCTGATAGTCTAATCAG
This sequence comes from Haplosyllis leylae, assembly GCA_038406175.1. Lineage (NCBI taxonomy): Eukaryota > Metazoa > Annelida > Polychaeta > Phyllodocida > Syllidae > Haplosyllis > Haplosyllis leylae. The sequence continues at coordinate 14,183 of JBCAUG010441003.1, forward strand.
GCTTCTTCCCATAGTTCATTTGACAAATTTAATTAAATAATAGCCTGGAAGAAGCAAGGACTTGATTTGGATCCTGAATTAACAGCAGCCTTTCATGACAAGCATTAAATCAAATCTTATCTATCAGCTGAATCCGACCAGACTGTAGCAGAAAATTCCTGGAGGAACTTGTGTTGATGGACACAACGCTGTAACGTATGCATGAACACTGCAATTCGAAGCCACGAGCGTTATTTTATGCATCGTTATCAAATTGACGATACACTGGTGTGTTGATTACACACATCTGTTACAGTCAAGGGACAAACTCAATCAATCACTAACAGCTATATTTGCAATAAAGCTTCAATGGGAAACTAAGTTATTGTTCTCCAATAAAAAACTTTAACATGTGTATTTTTTTCAATCAATAGATCAATAAAATCAACTGAACGAGGCGGCCCCGAAGGGGCTCAAGATGGTCCCGCGCGTCATCAATCCCAAACTTTTGATGCTGAGTCAAAACTGCCTAAAACCCAAATTTTAGGGGAGGGAGGGGGGTTGTGTGTTCCAAGCTTTGCTGAAAATTTTCCAATTTTTTTGATAAAAGGTATGCTGTTATAAGGTGCTCTGGTCGAATACAGTATGGTCCCTGTACACTATCGCGGGACCACAAAAATCGCTCAGGAATTAAAACTACAGAATTCAGTAGAATGTTTACTAGAGCATGTTCCATCTTACCAAACACAGAGCACTAAATTTTTGGGAGATGTTAAATAAGGATCACAGAGTGTAACGCATGGATTTCTGGGAAAAACAAACTCTATCACAGACATTCACGAGATCGTTTGCTTTGGAACATAACAATTTGACTTACACAAGGTTCCTTCAAACAAATAGCGCGGTGATAACTTACAAGTCATCATGATCATATTTGTTTACAGATGTTACGATCATGCATAAGAGTTGTTATCTATCATGTTATGAATAATTAGAACAGCAGTATTTGTACCAGTTACCAAGTTCTGCACGCGAATTACTACTACCATACGGATTATTCTTTTTGTGTCATCGTTTTTTTTCTCCTCACAGACTTGACGCACTTAAACGTACATGTAAATGCGAACGTCGCAAATGAACGTGAACGGACCACTGAATCATAGAGTACTACTCTTTAACTGAATTATATCGAAATGTACCCGACTATGTATTTGAGCTTCAGTCATGGTTATATTGTTGTATATTGGACATTTTTTGTTGCATACTGGATGTTTTTTGTTGCATAAGAGACATTTTTTAAAACTCAAACCACCACTCAAATGTAACTTTTTTTGTTTTTAGCTTATATTTCTGTTATTAGGGGATTTAGAAAGAAATAAAGGGGAAAATATACACATATATTTCATAAACTTTATTAATAATTAATTAAACTTGCAAAAATATTGATATTTTTAAACTATGGCTGTGACTCAAACTCAGTTTTTAAAACCATGACTCAAACTCAAACACATACAGTCACATCAAAGAGCTTCGAATGTAAACAAGAGATATCACCGTCATGGGGTCATGTTATCTCAGCTACAGCTCAGCCCCCTTGCAGCTGGTGGTATCATGTTCTCACATGTTAGCATCATTCAGCTGCAAGTAGTGCAAGTGTGAACAAAGAAAGTAACATTTGATTTACAAAA
>JBCAUG010441114.1:0-15849 GCA_038406175.1 Haplosyllis leylae
ATTGGCCGGTGTATTACGGGTCTAGGGTATGGGCGGAGCCCTCCCTGTAAGTGCTTAGGCACGTGTCGTACCCTGCAAAATATATCAATAATCCTGACTGTGCTATCTCATACCTTCAGAATTTGGTCAGGTGTTTATAACATTTAGGGCTTTGTTCATGTTCACGTTCACCTGATGCCACTGGACTGGCCACTTAAAATTCTATGGACCTGCTCTGGGGTCCCCTTTACCATATATCCTAGATGGGCCAGTGCATCAATTTTTCATTAATTTTTCAATTAATTCAGCACAACACTGCGGTCATTAAAATGCCAGCAAGGCCTCATCACAGGGATTCTGATATTCATTTCTACAAGAAGTAACATTTAGCTAATACTGCAGAGTCCTACGAAGATTCACAACTCATGACCGCCAGTAAATAATTCTTAAACAGTTGATTTACTTAAAAATGCAGTTAATTAGATAACATTCATCATCAGAGAAACCAATGTAATCACTGTTTGTTTTAATTTAAGCGACAATAAATCAACTTCTTTGAATTCTTCGTCCAAAATCTGTTTCTTTCCAAGACATTAATTCACCAGTTCTTCCATGCAGACAAAGACAAAATGCACATGCATAAGACATTCCAGTTTTTCCGGAATAAAATATCTATTCAGTTAATCAGAAAATCTGGAAAATCACAGAAGTGTGAATTGGTTTCAATTTAAAGATCATCCATGTTGCCTGTGACTTATTGGCTCTGTGGCTACAACTTGTCCTCTTACGAAAGAGACTGCAAGGTTGATCTTTCCTTTTAATAATAAATACTTTTGCCCTTAAGTCAGCAAATTCAATGAAAACATCTTGGAAAAACTCGATTGGTTTCCGGTGTGATTTTTTTCCATGGAAGTAAGACAAAAGTGTAGCACGGAGACATATCTTACAATGAAGATTTTAATTAATTAAAACGTATTGATACAGACACAAGGCGCAGATGTACAAGGTCCAGGTGCGAGAAACACTTTCTATTGACCAATTTTGAATGAAACACCATGTTTCAGTAAATATCTACCAATATCTCCACCAACTGATTCGGTTGGAGGAAGGAATCCTGAGTTTAGCCGAAGTTGCCAGCTTCCTACGTGTAGAAGGTCTGTTAGTTGTTGCGTGTCACGTCGAAGCCGCCTCCAGCATTCTTCGTGGTACCGCATATGTACTATCTGGACAAGCTACCATCACATGCCAGGCAGATGAAACGTGGAGTGCAGGTCCCATATGCAATCCAGGCAATGGTATCCTTCTCATTTTTTACACAATATTATAATTTGAAATCAATGGTTTGGTTGGTTTGAAGGAAAGTTATACATTCCATTTTCTGGTGACTTGTGTTCTTTTTCTCAATTTTTTCTTCAAAGCCTAGCTTTTCAAAACATGTGTAAAGTGATTTCAGTTTCCACTAAGATAAAGCAGTATTTAATTATTTGGAACACATTTAATTGACATGTCTAGGCAGACAATGAAGGGAGGAAATTGTTCATTCTGGAATATTTCTTTGTAATATCCTGTCCAAGTCTAACACCAGCTCATGGGAAAGTAGCTGCCAGCATACAAGAGCCTGTCATTGGGGCATATCTTGAAGGTACTTTTGTTGTCATCATTTGTAATCCTGGATATGTACAAAATGGCTCTCCCTACAGTTGGTGTAAAGCAAATGGACAGTAGAATCCACTTGTCAAATGTATTGTTAAGGATTTCAATCTCTTTACAAAAACCTGTTATGTAGTTTAATTTAAACCAGGCAATTTATTGCACTCTGTATAATTGTTGGTTCTGGTGATTGCTAAGCATCACCTGTTGTTCATTTCCTGTGAAGTTGCAGATTCAAAAATTGCCTCCAATAGACAATTGCAAATCAAATGAGTTTAATAATGACAATATTACCAACTGATTTTGAAATATGCTTCTTGGCTTTACACCTCAATGTAAGATTTAACAGGAAAATTTGGTGTTAGTTCATTCCATCAGATAGCTTTTAAATAGGGTTTCTGTCATTGATAACTTTTTAGTATCACATATTTCATTTTTAAATTTTTTTTTCAGCTGAGTAGATTTTCATCAACCAGTACCAATTTAAATTTTTCTATAAAACTAAGTACACATGCAATTTGGAACATGTTATTATTCTTAGAAGTAAAAAAAATATCCTAAAAATAAACTTCAGCATCCTTTCATAAACTTACATTTCTAAAACATTTTTGTTAAAAAATATTAGTGTTATGCAATATTAGAAAAAGACATTGGTAAAATAAATATTACCACATCAAAAGTACAAATCTAAAGGTATTTTACATGTTTCCTCAACTGCTGCATTTTTAAAGAAACGTGTCTAAAAAGTACTTTTACAAGACTGTCTGTCCAGATTGGATGAGTAAGGAATTCTCCAGTAAGTATCTCAACAAGCCTGACCTGTAAGGAAGCTCAGTCCTATGTGATCAAGGTAGCAATTTATACTTAGCAAATATTAATTGCTTAGCAGGTCTGTATCAGGAATTATTGACTGAAAGATGATGATATTGACGAGCGCTAGCAAGGGTCAATATCATCATCTTGATGGTCAATAATTCATTGATACAGACCATTAATAAGTAATTAATATTTGTTATATTATCTAGGCAATGTCCTGGTCAATAACAAAGATCAGCTGACTGATTTAGACTAATCAGAATATCATATAAGTGATACGGACCCGCATCTAGATAATATATTTAAATACTGGAAGCTCAGATAAAGTGTCAATGATGATCCCATACTGCACACCTGCCCTTATTACTCAAAGATGAAAAGTGTTCAGTGCTATATTCCAAATTTTTATGTTGCATACCACTGCTGACCTTCAAATCATGCAATCAGATACATGAGCAATTTTGATTTACAGTACTGTCCCATTAGAACAAGGAAACACTGATGTCTGATCCAGACAATTAAGAATTGATTGACAATTATAAATTCACAACAGTTACAGCAAAAACGTTTGTCTAATCCGTTAATGGTAAAAAGTTCCTGTTTAGAGTTCTGAATGGACTTTACCCAATGTGATGGTAGTACATAATTAATTACATTATTCATATTTATGATAGTTTCAATTTTTTTACAGTAAACCAGGATTGTCAATTTTCGTTAAATAATTTATAACTTGACTTCATTAATTCCAGATCATGCATGATATTTCTGCATATATCACATTGTCAATCTTCATCGACAAATTCTTACATTTCTGATTGTTGTTTTTTGTGTAACTTTACATATGTTGTGTGGTGGTGAAGCGTGAGAAATAAAAGTACGTTTGTTTGCCGCGCTTTCAAATTACGCGGTTTAAAACTTAAAAAAAATAAAAGTAAAAATTTTCCATAGAATGTTGAAATTGGGACTAATTGTGCTTAGAGCAGAGATAAAATGGGCATACTCTGCGAGACAAACGAGCACACTTGCAAGCTTCCCTTCAGACGTAAACCCTACTTTTTTCATATTCAAAAGAGAGACTTGCTTTCAATTGAAAGCCCTCTCCTTCGTTATTCCTTGTTATCTACAAGTGCAGGTGGATGGAAAAAGAAATAAGCAACAAGATCAGTTGCAATAATTGTTTCGCCCATCAAGGTAAACATTCAAATAACGAGCTCAATCCTTCAGAATAGTACAATAAAGCAGCTTTCAGCTGTCCACACTTGTGCTGATGTAAAAATAAACAAAATTTAATCATGATAATCATGATAATCAAGATAAATACATGTACACAGAGCAGACAACTTGCCTCCATATCGACCGCTATTGATCGGAATACAAAACACAACAGAACGAGAATTACTTCTTATTTACAACAGCATGAAAGGGGGGGGGGGAATGCAAAATATTTATCACAACCCTTCGCACAATTATGTGTCGATTGTTTTCGAGATTTTTCGAGTGTTTCCTCGTTAATGTTGTGATATTATGATAAATTTCCCATTAAAGTTTGTTTACATCTCCGTCCAGATTGTGACCGAAAAAATGGAGTAAAACACGCGAACATTCGAGTACAAATAAGGCAAGTAGCAAAACAAAGAGAGAAATTTTGAAATTTTTCATTGAAAGTGCCACGCCCACTTCTAGTGCTTCCATGGAAACCGTTGGGTTTCATTATGGGGTTGTTTACACTAAATGAATTCGAACACGAAGTAGCAATGTTTCTTTGATGTTTAAACGTGTTAACTGACAATTCGATCTCACCTTTACGTTCAAGTGACAACCTTCCTGTTGTTATATTAATACGTACTTTGATGACATACAGGAATGTGCGTTAGCACTGGACTATTGGCCCGTGGTCACCTGATTTGACCGGACTAGCCGGGTCCACTTAACCAAATCCTGGATCCGCTTTTCAGATATAAAAAGAGCCTTAATTGCTGTTTTAATGTCAATCATTAATGTTATTTATAAAATTGCAGTGACCAAAATTACAGGCCAGAATAGGCCACATATTTTCAAACCCGTAAGGACATTCCTGACATACGTCCATGGCGAGCACCATCCTCTAGGACGGTCACCTCTTTCTAACGACCAGAAATCTTCGAAAAACGGGTGACCTTACAAATGAGTTTCTAACAGCACAAAAGACAATGTCAGTGAAATGAATAAGAATCTATCTACCAGTATTGTTGCTCTTCATTTCACGTTCCATGTCGCTCATCCAGCGTGAAGAACCTTTAACGGAAGACGGATCAAACGGTTCTTTACCTCTAATTTCCCCCATTTTTTCTAGGCGCGGCTGCTGTTTTTAGACACAATGGATGGTTGTGTAACACCAAGTGTGAGCAGTTTATTAAAGCTGTCTAATTATAGGCACCGACAGAGACTTTGTATCGATCGATCAGGCCTTTGATTCACCCATCAAATATGTATGATGTTCTCTGCCGTGACGTGTGACATGCACGTGCGTGTGCGGTTAACAGGCGCGCATGTAGGCTATTGCTGAAGCTCGTAAATCCGAAATTTTATTCGCTTTATGATTGATTTGTGGTGGGTAGATGAATTAATAATATTAATTAATAGTGTTTGCCCTTTGACCAAACATCAGTGTGATGCGGATATTTTTCCTTTATTTGTTTTTGTTGCTGCGTTTCACCCCCGAACTCCCTTGTATCACTGTAAAGTGGAGTGCCCTTTTGCGGACATCATATATTTCAATCTATTTTATTGGGGGATGTCCAAACACGTAACACGTGTGGTTGGCACTAAATGCCCAAAAGGGAGACCTCCCAACTTGACAATGAAACTGACACTAATATGTTGCTTTTCCAACCGGTTACGGCCTCACATGACGCTTAATTGATGTAACAGGTCTACGCAAAAAAAAAAATGTTTCATCCACTTTACTACATCCTTACGCCCTTGAATTTTGTATCCAGTAACCCTGGTCCAGAACAAAAGAAATGTAAATTGATGCAAAGAAAATATTATGCTGAAATACAAGCATCAAAGCAAAAAGTCCGAAACAAGGTAAGCAGTACACAATTACATTGTACGAGATACATTGTATTGCTCCGCAGATGTATTACTTTCCACGAGGCTTTGATGTGTGTTGATCATGCGCATTGATCGACCAATAAACGACATTGAATTATGCAAAGACGACAGGCGGAACTGAGTAGATTGAGGAGCGGATTAAGAAGCTCTCAATGTCGTGATCAAGGTCTATCTATCCAATACGATCTGACTCATCAGCCGCGCACAGACGGAAATATTGACGGAAAATATAACGTAAGTTAGCACAAACAGACTACTGTTTAAAGACCCGTTCACACTGTACGATTGCGACTGCGATTTGACTTATCGCAACAAATGTGTTGTACAGAACTCAATCGAAGTGTTCACATTGTGCGATTGCGACCACCTCATCAGCCTAAACAGCCAAGCAAAAACAAAGCGCAGTTGCAAATTGCACTGTGTCAACGTCAACGTCAATGACTGCGACAACATCAACTTCGACGCGACAGGAACAAATAACACAATCATATCGACGTCACGTACTTAATCCATGCCGGATCCCTTCAGTTACGACGTCATTTGTTGCCATAAATTACGTCAAAAAAATTGACGCTTTCGCCGTCGTTAACAATCCCTGTGAACGGGCCTTTACAGATCTGTATCAGGTGAAGGAGGTTATCAGGTATGTAATGCAGAAGGTCAAAATAATTGTTATCATTGAGTGGTAGATAATTCTGTTGCTACAGATGAGTGCAAAGGAATCCAACAAAGCACAGAAAGAAAGGAGATCTTTTTGTCTGGCGTAAAAATTAGCCTGATACGCAGCAGTGACACCGTACTTCGAACGCCGTATTTGCAATGTAGGTCACCCGGGAACGTGGACGAAGAGTACAACTGTGTTCCAGAGATTGGAAATATCACTCCAATCAATGGGAATTAAACACCATTTCTTAAATAGCGTAGAAAGTAAAATTCGAGCGCTTTGTAATGTCACCTCCTAATCTGGCAACTTGTAATCACTCGAGTGCTTGGAAACCGTTGTCAAGAAGGGTTACTTTACTTTTTGATTGATAGTGACCATTTGAAAGGCATTTCTCCAAGTCCTAATAATACAAGAGTGTATACTCGGACGTAAGTTTTTCAATGTGACAAAATATTTCCGCACAAAACTCTTTCCTTGAACCACAGACGTTTCTCGTCAGTGTTTGAACTTCCCAAATGCCTTTTGCATAGATCCTAAAACTGCCAAAGAACTTCCAAGTAGGCTTTTACTAATGAAAATATATGTGTGTATGCTTACCAACTTGAAAGGTGTCCCTTCAGACACATTCATACAATGGACAAAATAAGCGAACAAAGCGTACATACACATCGTCACAAAAATACCGAGAGTGACATGGTGAAAAAATACGGGTCACCTCACAGTGGTCTGAAGCCTGCGGCGACACGTTATTAAAATGCTTCAAATTACAGACAATTATTGCCTAAATGGCACAACATGTAACGAAATGCTTTTAAATGTTCCTTTCTTTCGAGTGCAAAAATGGATGTACAATGTGACATAGAACCGGGGGTCAACTAGGGTTGTGCACTAACACCTAAATATCAAATTCATATTCCAAATATAATTTAGCATTAAGTGAGAAGCGAGTGAAGTTCTGCATATTATTTTCACCACAGTAGCACATTGTTAGTACAGTCCATTTCAACTAAATATCATGGGTAGTGGGGCATCTTTCTTCAGCTGTAAAACTTTTAAATGTTCTTGTTAAGGAATTGTGCTAATTCCTGGGGCATATTGTGGTATATTGAGCCAAAAACTCGGTTTTCTCTATTGTGGCAAATTTTGCATTCACAAAAGAACTACAATTTTCATTATTTTGGCATTTCTTTCACATGCCAAATAAATTCAAATTCCTTTGGAATGGCTTTCCTAGGAAAAAGGGATAAACAGACCTAATACATACATGCCACAACCAAAGCCTTTCTTATCCCGGCGGGTTTCTTTTTTACCTTTACAAATGCTGCCATTGTGCGCAAAACAGGTAGAAGGTGATCAAAAGAGCTTAAAATTCTTCAGCATTGATGTCAGAATTGATCAAACTCAAAGTTTTTTTCCACCTAACTTTCATATTTTTTGTTTGCATTACAATGAGTTAGGTTTTTTTAACTCTGAACTGACAGGTCAACATTACAGGTAAAATTCCCACTTCATACAGAGTAGATTGGAAGAAGTGAATTATCATGAACGGTCATCACTAATTTTAGATTAATAAGTGGAAGGGAATGAAATACTTCTGGATATTGATCTAAATATGAATCAATCCTCTAATTTGATCATTGTCACGCATTTAAAGGTTCCGATCAGTAAATATTTGCACTTCAATAATTCAGTATTATTGTTCTTCAATGTATGAAATGGTATTCCAAAGAACTTAGTAGCTCCACTGAAACACTGTCAGATTTTCCCGATCAGTTCTGGTCCACCTGCCCTTTTCTTTTCATTACAAACGTCCACCTGAATTTTCTGACATCAGCATATAATTTCAACACATAAATTTCTCTGAAAGGCCGGACAAACCTGTCATTACAGACAGCCATGTGCACACACCGTGCCAAATGTCAATTTCTCTTTTAACGGGGCATCAGGGCATCGCATCCACGTCAGGATTTTTTTCCTATGCCTGAGCAACAAAGCGTTGCGACGGGCATATTGCAATGGAAATGTAAACATTCGATTGCCTATCAAGGCAGGTCAAAGACTTTTCTACACACCCCCATGAGGCACAAGGTTTCGGATTGAGCTCCATGATATTTACTGTGAGGGTATCTTGAATGTCTTGTTTGAAATAATTTTGTTGTGAACATTAGTTTATTTTGGGGGACGTCTACACTGAGTCCTATGGCTTATTCACACTGCACATGAATGAAGCCGGGACAGATACCGGTACAGGAATTTGACTAAGAGCAATGGGTCCTAATATATTGTACAGAAATGTTCACACTGGTCCAATACAGGGAAAAGAACTTGGAACATATTGTCTCCTAAAGTGCTGGTCCAGTCCCCTGTACCTGTCCCATTCCCGTGCTGTGTGAATAAGCCATTAAAGTGAGGGGAACATTCTTAATGTTTCTCAAAATGATCGTTTGTCCCCTAAACAGACATAAACCTTGTCAATTTGATATGCCATATTTGCAATAGTTTGACGCAGGAATGAAGTCAGTCCGAAGCCAATTCGACACCCTGTTGGTGCCGTCTTCACCTCCCCTGCCCAACCGTCAGTGACCACATCCCTCGGCGCCTCAGAGTGACTGGAAACCAATCAATTACCAATCACTTGGCGCTTAACGCATGATTTACCCTGATTGAAAAATCCCCAACAGGGATCAAACAATTACCAGATTTCACTTAATTTTCCATCAACTAGATTCAATTTCGCCAAGCTGTTCTTTGGCCTTTCCAGATTGTGCAATTCCAAGTATCAATTGATCTTTCCACAGGAACACTTTCATTGGATGGCCACCTCTGGCAATTTTGTGACATATTCCATTATGTCTATTATGTTTCCCATCCTATTGGGCAAATTTTGACTGACTGTAGTTCAAAATTCGACACAGATATGAAGTGCTATCTTCCTGATGTAACATAACTGACATCTATGTTATTTGATCACTGTAATAAAAGTTGCAATTTCAACATTTTGCTTTGCAAATAATCCAGTACCACCTCAAATGAAAGGCTCATAACACACTTTAAAGTTTACATTGTATTGTAGGTTCCTCGGGGCGAGAATAATACATGCGCACTGACCCCATAGGTAAATGTTTATCATACATTTTGCAGTAAACCGTTTACGTAAAACCCAATATTTTTTTTTTTTTTTTGTACATGTGCCGTTAACGTTTTGAAGTTTTTGTCATCCCAGACATGTAATCTAAATACACCTAACGGTCGTCTACATTGCTTACATTCTTTACGACGTTGCCTCGTTCGACTAAGCACGGTACATTAACATCTTGAGGCATGTTCACACCGAACGATTCCGTCACCGTAACGTTGACGCTCAGCACTTTTAATCTTTTTGACAGGCACTGTGATGAGTAGACTGGGTTGCACACCCATTTTGCCCATCAACATAACCTTTGTTACGATGACCGTGACGGAGTCTCTCGGTATGGATGAAACTTCAGCGCTATGTCACACAGAACGGAAGCGAATACGAAAGTACATTTTCTGCAAACTTTTCCACTCATTGACAACACATTTGAATTTCATAAGGGGATATCTCAAAGCGACTATCGTTATGCATCTGTTTTCGTCCAATGTTTAAATCATCCCCAAGGAATCCATGCGCTACAAAACGTCTCGTGTAAACAGTCAGTTTGGTTTCTTTTTATGACAGCGATTTTACAATTAAAAATCTGCCGCACTACGCAAGTTGATGTTTTTGGCACCAAGTTGTGTGGATACGTTTTTCATCAGACTTTGTCACCAATACGTAAAAATGAATGCAGCTGAAATATTTCCTTTTCTTTCCTTTCTTTTTACAGACTCTTTGAAGACGTCCAAAATTTAAATACAATGCTTGAAAGGTATATGTCTCATAATGTATGCACACACAAGTCTGATTCACTATTTCAATCTGTTTTTGATAATTTAATATTTTGTCCAAATTATATTGGAGTTACCAGTGTTGCGGCCACTGTCGGACAGTCCCCCCCTTCCCCGAATCAAGTCTCAATTTTTTTGGGGGGGGGGACGTTTGGTTGACGGTTGTACAGTTCTAGTATTTGGACATGTCGGAAATCCCAGCGGGTCTTGTGGTATTACAGGCTTGACTCTGGCCGTTATTTGTTCTTCTTACGTAAACTCTACTACCAACGTATTCATTCCTGTCGTCTAATCCTTATTGATAGTACGACTTAAACCGCGCAATGAATTTTAAAGTACTTAACAAAATACCCGTGTCCTATCTACTTAACACGGCATTCCGTGTATGACTTTCAGATTACGTAATGGCTATTTCTCCATTAAACGTAAATCTGATTTCTAATCCGCAATGAATTGTACTTGTCTATGTAAAAGGCAATGATAGACTGTACGACGTCATTGTTGTCGGTGATTGTGCCTCCAGGCTAGAATCACGGTAAACTTCACGGAATCATTTAGTTCAATCAAATAGTTATAATGAAAGGAAAGGAAGTCTTGCCCTTAAAAGGTAACTCATCAAATTAGAATTTTCCTTAAACTGGAATGGGAAGGAAATCTTTCAATGTTTTCATGTGTGGAATTCATGTTCATCTAAATAATGTTTTGTTTCTGCAATCGCAAATAAGTAAATTGAATGTGTCTTAAATCTATGTTTCTGTTCGAGTCAAGGTTTCAAAAACAAGTCATGGTTTGCGTATCAGCTGGCAACTGTGACATTTCCCATGACAGAAGTGACAAATTGTGACTGCTGGACAATTTGGAAATCCTGGTTCATCACATAAGTAAATCTTCAGTGCGACATGTTTGTCTGAAGAGAAACTCGTCTGTCGCAGATATATTACTTGTCACGTTTGATGTGAGACACTCGAAAAAGAACTGATCTGTGTAATTAATGCACGATTTTTTTTCACCATTTATGCATTCCAATTTTATATGCTGGCTGTTCCTACTTAACCCGCATGCGCAACGAGATTAAATTTCACCATGAAAAAACACCTGTCACCTGCAGCTTCCGGCTCAAGGTCAGAACCAGTGAAATCTATTGTTAAATTGAACTGATTAAGTTGTCTAATCGGAATCAAACATTTTGTGTGTGTCTTTTTCCATGACATTTCTGATTCACTGATTATTGTGACTCATCAACATGAAATAGATTTTAGTAAAAAAAAAATGATTGTAAACTTTACTGGTGTGCAACCTGATACTTGCGACTAAAGATCAAAGCCAGATATAAAACCAATGAAATTTATTAAATGGTTCAATCTTAAGTAAACGAGACCAAGACTAGATAAACGCAATCTAAAATCAAACGCCTTGTGTGTTTCTCTTTCGCAAACATGACAGTTCTGATTCACTGATTATTTATGACTCATCAAACGAAACTGTCGAGTAAAAAAATTACTGTCAATTTTAACTGGTCTGCATTGAAAGTGCCTTCAATTGAGATCATAATGTGGCAGATGGTTTGGACATCCTTGAAGAGCAAAAATAAAATAAACCTGGCAAAAAATCACTCTCAATGCAAAACACTTCTGCACATTCAAAAAACCAACATTAAGCAAGGTGTGCAAAATTCACAAAGTGCAATGCACTACACGTTTGATTACTGACGATAAGCACACGCCTCACTTTCTACTTTTACAAAATAACTGATTCATCGTGCACTGAAAACGCTTTTGTGTAATCATACGGATTTAATTCTTCAGAAAGTCTGAAACAGATATACGAGTTTTACGTCGGAGTCTTTTATTACGATTATCGACGTTTGTATGCCAAACAAATTGACATGTAATATTCGCATTTTATTTCAACTTACACGCGAACTCTACAAAGAACATTATCCAAGGACCAATAGTTTTCAATTTGAGCCCGTGAATTTCAGATACAGTAGTAATTCATAAAGGCTCAAAAGATTTCTACTTTGCGTAACATTAACCATTTACAACCTCTTTCTATCTCACTTCTCAAAAAGAAATGCAATTCATGGCCAGCCACAAATGTCCTTGAAAGTTTTCATCTTGAATATTTACATCAGTAAGTTGAGTTCCCTTGAATAAGGTGAAAAAATGAAAACTCTGCAGGATCTGTCAGGTGAGCTCATTGAATATTGTGCCATTGTGTCCAGGATTTTTATGATCACTCATAAATAGCGTGAATTTAATCCAATTCCATACGACCAATTCCAGCTCCATCCATCTTTCTCTCTCCTTTATGGTTGACAATCGACAATCGTATTAAGCCTAATTAAACGTACCACTCATGGACGGCGCACTCCACACCTATCCAATTCCACTTGTCACCCATCACCAGAAGTTTTTCCATATGTTCCAAGTAGATATTTCGCTAACACAGACACACACAGTGAACCCTACGCGTTTGCACACTTGATACTTCTACTAACGTAGAACTACATGTAAATGCCGAGATCCCAGCAGTTTGGGGGAAAATCTCTTAATACTAAATCTTGAAATGTGTTTCCAGCCAACAAACGTGTATCCCTCTGTGACACGATAGTAAACAAATGGGGTTGGGGGTATTCATGGCAAGAGGGGGTATACCTAGTATATTGGATGGATTGAATAGGTTCCAGACAACCATCAACCATTGTAAAATGCAGCTCGGTGAAAACAGTTCAGGTAAAATGGCGCATTGACCATGGCTGACAGACCTGTCAACTGTTGGTCCCAGATGAACAATTAACATCACAATAGGAACGGTAAATATCGGCACGTTACGCCCGTCGTCTGGGACCAAATCAATCAATCAACAATAAAAACAACAATCCGTTCCACTCCCTCTACTGTTAGAAATTTAACTCCACGAACAACTGACAGGTGAGAACGGTAGTAGTAATGGCTTACTCACATTGCACGGGAATGGAACCAAGACAGGTACAGAGAACTTAGCCAACACAATAGGAAATATTGGTCCTGGTTCCTTTCCCTGTCTCAGACCAGTGTGAACATTTCTTTACCGTATGTTTGGACCCATCATTTCCAATCCCCTTTCCGGTACCTGCCCTGGTTCCGTGAAGTGTGAGTAACTTAAGCCATTATTCCCTGATTGGAGAAAACCAGGGTTCGCTAATGCTATATCACAGTGATACACACATTTGCCAATATTAAGCCTCTTTGTTGGGAACTTCTAAACGGCCGTCTGTCTATTGTCCTTTTACATTTACAATATGGTCCCGTGTGCAATTGATGTTTGTTACAATCGCTAATCTTTTGAGTAATCGCCTTATTGATTACGGCCAAAAAAATTCTGCAAATTTAGATCTCCGAATGCAATCGTGGCACATTTCTAACTGACACTTTCAGGTTGACAGTTGAATGTACAAGCGACGATGCCACACACAACAACAGCATTTCCACATTTACTGATATTCATCTTCATCAAAGTCAGGCAAATGTTATGTCGATATTAAACAATCTGCGCGTAAATAATTTCCAATAACAATAGTGAGCAGGCAGATGAACATGCACATCCAATGTCTGAATTCAAAATGATATTCAACAGTAATTTGTATTTTTTTTGTCCAGTTCGGTTTTATTTGCGTGACTTTTACAAATTTATTGTATCTATGGCGACAGTAACTTGGTAACACTTTGCCCTCGGTGACAGATGGATGCCCTTGAGTGGAATCATCATTATATCACCTGCACTCATCCACTCAGGTGTGCATTTATATCATTAAATTCTCTCTCATCTCCATATGGACAAAATGCCGCATTATTGTTAACCGAAGAACCGGGTAACCGCATCTACAGGTAACAGTGCTCATTCTATTTCTTTTTTTGTCACAGTTCCTCGTCAAGGGCCAACGTGCAACCATTTACCGGACTCACGAGGATCACAGTTAAAATTAATTGGACCCAGATTTGTTTTCAATTTTTTTGATCACATATTCCCATTTGAACTAGAGCATAAAAAAATTCATGGGGTCTTTAATTTCACGATTTGAACCATAAATGGCCTAATTGGTGCAGGGTTTTTTTTTGGTAACTAAAAGGATCTGGTGGCCACTGTCACAAGCTTTTTTAACTACAGGGAGCCGATCCGCAACCATGTTGTAGGGCTACAGTTGCATTGATGTGAAATTTGAATGATGAAAGCGTTTGATTGTTTTAGTCAAAAGCAAATTCTCAAATTTCGCTTCTCTGTTAGTGAAAAAAAACTGTTGTGACCTACCTGCACGTGCTATCAATCAATTTCAATCAACATCAGGCTGAACAAATTTAATATTTTGAACCTGATTTGAATTGAGGTCCTAATCTTGGTGACCACCTGCTGCCACAAAGGACCCAAAAACAATTCATCAGCAGTGGACAGTTTTATTCAAAACAACAACTGGTCTTTCCGCAACACCCTATTTAAACACAGAGCCAAAGCCTTTCAAAAAATTCAAAAGCAAAAAGGAAAGGTTCGCTTAACTTTGTATCAAATATCTTTAAAGCCACATTTTCAAAGATTAAAATTTATCGTCACGACAACACAATGTAATACAATAGTATACAAGTCTCCAATACTGATCGGAAGATTAATTGAGAGGGGTTATAGATCAAACAAGTCTAAACCCTTGGGCCCCCGGTGTCTCCGTAACATTCAGCAATTAGCCAATTAGAGCTAATCGTATTTTCGTTCAGCTAATTTACTGTTGATTGGTGAGTTCACAATTAACCTTATTAAATTAAGGTGCAAAACATCCTCACTTAATTTACAACTTTACCATGTTAAGTAAGCAATGACTGCCAATAATTCAACATTGAGATTTAAAGCTCGTTTACACATATCTGTTGTTGATTTGAATGAACACCCGACTCTTTGATCCGACAGGTTTTTAAAGTGTAATCATCAACAGCAAGAAGTTAAACACGAAATGCCTTTCTTTAAAAAAGAAGAAATGTACATTTAAATCTCCATATCTTCTATCAATTGGTTGAAATTATGAAGCAACAATCAACAGTTCCGGGTGTCTATGTTGTGCATTCCTCGAAAAATTTAGTGTTTTCATGCATGAGTTCCAGGATTTAGGTCATCCATGAGCGGCTACATCAAATACATCAACGATACCATATTAAACTCTGGTGTACAATACAAACATATAAGTGACTGGAAGTATCTATCGAATGTTGTAACGATTCTGCTAGTAAAATTAGCAGGATTTTTAACTATTGATTTTATCGATGATTGGGAAAATTCC
This sequence comes from Haplosyllis leylae, assembly GCA_038406175.1. Lineage (NCBI taxonomy): Eukaryota > Metazoa > Annelida > Polychaeta > Phyllodocida > Syllidae > Haplosyllis > Haplosyllis leylae. The sequence goes on from JBCAUG010441114.1 coordinate 15,417, forward strand.
CTTCACATGCTAAACATGGTAATGAACAGTTGGTTTAAAATTCCTCTGACATTTTCCTCCATTTCTCAATGGAATGATTCAATCTCCCGCCAAACTATGGTTCTATTTACTAAATATTACATTATGATAATGTGTTATCAGTTAGAATTAGATAAGAGTGAATTATTTACCTGATAAGAAGGTATTTCCTGATAAGGTATAAGTCCGTGAATGGCAGTAAATTCCAAACTTGTAAGTAGGCCAGGTGAGGCTGTGACGTCACACAACTTCCGTTTCTCACCTGAGATAGCGCCACACAAACTTTTTGTGACTCTACGGCAACTACTTTGCAGTTCTATACTTTATCACATACATAAATGTCGGAGTCCCTCCCGACCAAGGCCAAGGCCACTGCGTGACCTTGTATATATACCATGCCCCAGCCGACCAGCGG
>JBCAUG010441225.1:0-15847 GCA_038406175.1 Haplosyllis leylae
AACTGTTTGTGTAAGTACACAAGATGATATAACAAACCACACAGGTGACAGTGAGGAGTAACCCTTTAACTGTTTGTGTAAGTACACAAGATGATATAACAAACCACACAGGTGCCAGTGAGGAATAACCCTTTAACTCTTTGTGTAAGTACACAAGATGATATAAGAAACCACATAGGTGACAGTGAAGAGTAACCCTTTAACTGTTTGTGTAAGTACACAAGATGATATAACAATCCACACAGGTGACAGTGAAGAGTAACCCTTTAACTGTTTGTGTAAGTACACAAGATGATATAACAAACCACACAGGTGACAGTGAGGAGTAACCCTTTAACTGTTTGTATAAGCACACAAGATGATATAACAAACCACACAGGTGACAGAGAGGAATAACCCTTTAACTGCTGTATAAGTACACAAGATGATATAACAAACCACGCAGGTGACAGAGAGGAGTAACCCTTTAACTGCTGTATAAGTACACAAGATGATATAACAAACCACACAGGTGACAGTGAGGAGTAACCCTTTAACTGTTTATATAAGTACACAAGATGATAAAAAAACCACACAGCTGACAGAGAAGAGTAACCCTTTAACTGTTGTATAAGTACACAAGATGATAAAAAGAACCACACAGGTGACAGAGAGGAGTAACCCTTTAACTGTTTGTATAAGTACACAAGATGATATAAAAAACCACAAAGGTGACAGTGAGGAGTAACCCTTTAACTGTTTGTGTAAGTACACAAGATGATATAACAAACCACACATGTGACAGAGAGGAGTAACCCTTTAACTGTTTGTACAAGTACTTAAGCTGGAGTAATAATCCACACAGGCGACAGTGAATAATAACCCTTTAGGTGTTTGTGCATATACACATGAGGATACACCAATTCAAACAGTTGAGAGTGAAGAATAACCCTTTAACTGTCCACATGATGACATAAGAAACCACACAGGTAATAGGTGACAGTAAGGAGAAACCCTCTAAATGTTTGTGTAAGTGCACAAAATGCTGTAACAATGCACAGAAGTGATGGTGAAGAGTCCCTCTTAAAAAGATGGCATTAACAACATTTATACTTAATGAGATGTGGGATTTGTGGGAGATGTGATGTTAATAACACTTCTTAAGCAGATATGGCAAGTTAAAACTTAAAATTTGACCTGGTAGTCAAGAGCACCAATGGGAGCCATTGTTGTGACTTCTTGTAATGGCTAAGATCCATGATGGCCACCATCATGTTTAAGTCACGTCAGCCATTGTCAAAGACTTTTCAAAAGAATAGTAATATTAGCCCTTCATATGATTCTGACAAAAACCTCTCTCAGAATGGCAGTCTGGTTGATTTAAAGCCAGATTCTACCCAAATTTTGAATGGAACTGTCGAAAAACTGTTCAGCCTGTTTTATCCGAAGCAAGTGGTTTCTCAGATGTATCAACGGATTAGTAACATCGCCCAGTTCCTGAACTGTAATCAAAATATTCCATATTCAGCTCAAGAGCTGAAAATAAATTTTACTGTATGGTATTACTAGCAATCATCGCCAAATATGGCCGTCCAGTTAGCCAATGACTATTGTTGTACCAAGCATTGTTGAGATGTTAATCAACAAAATGCCATGTGAATTAGTGTCCGTGCAAATGATTGGACAGCCGAAAGTGCGATCATTTCTAGTAATGGACATTGTGCAGTTACATTCCAAGGGTTAATGTTATTGGAATCCTTCAGTACAAGCATACTCAGCATGATTGAGCTTAAGCTATTTACTTTAATGTCTGCGGTACTTGAGATGTATCCTCTTCCATATTAGGAGAAATCCGTGAACACACAGCTAAACGACTGGTGTCGCTTTGGTATCCGTTCGTTTTATTAAAGTCTTGTTTACACTGGGCGTTTGCTACAGAATTTACCTTAGACACCTTTATTTGCAGAATGTGGGAGATTTAAACTTTGACCACGAGAATCTTTACGCAATTTATGACCTGAAAGCGGACCTCACAACGTGTGGTACACAGTTTTGACGACGTCACATGTTTCTTGGTCAATAATTTAACGTGTCACACTTGCAACTTGTGCAAAGAAGAAATCGGTCTTGAGCCAATCCTTCGATTTAGGGACCATTCGTACTGGGCAACAACTTCAAGATGGGCTCCATTGACAACAAAGACAATGCATAATTTTGTCTTTGTCGTCAAGTGTGAACAGAACCTTTTGTAACCATGCAACCCATTTTTGACGACATGAAAAGTTCAAGTTGTTGTAGTCAATTGCGAACGGTCCCTTACGCCCACGTGCATGACGACAGATTACATTCTGTAGCCTGGGAGACAACCACACATGTTGAGGCTACGTGTGAACAGACCTTTATGTCAGAGCAGTTCTGGTAAAATGCATGCTAATCCAGTCAGGGTAGGTAATGTTATAGGCTCTGTGTGGAGGTCGGTTTTAACCGGTGCTTTTGTGAGGCTTTGGATAAAACGATTGTCTGTTTTGAAACGTTTTTGGATCTTTAAGAAGCGCTCACTATGTGCATCCCTGTCTTCAGATGTTAGCGTAAAATATTTAACAAATGTTATTCAAGAAAAACCAGGAGTTTTTAGTGGTTTAACGTTAACTGCATTGTAACTCTTTAGTTTGTGTGATTTATTGGTTATGTGTGGAAATTGATCTATTTTGCAATCCAATAGCTTTGATATCAGCGAAGAGTAACTTCCAAGAATCAAAAAATTATGTAACCAAATTCAACGTTCACAGACATACAGTTATTTTTTTCCCTGAGATTTTGCTCTATAAACTTCCAAGTATCATTTGACGGGCGTAAAATAACTAATCAAACGTTTCAGGGAATTCGTTGGCACATCCCTTGGTGTAACACCTGCCAGTGCTTGTGGAATCATTCCGTGAATCTCTTTCATGTTACGAGTATAAATATTGGATTTACCTAGATTAACCCCCGTGAGGCAGACTATTGCTTTAATTCTCAACAAATGTTTGAATTTCTCTTGTAAACTCTTCAAGATCTGTCACTCTTCATCATATAAAAGGAACAATACAAGAATACTGTTTTCTTTGCACATTTCATTATCACTTTTTTTGAGAAATCTGACAAACATTTGAAACACTTCTTCTAGTGAGACAATTTTTCTGTTTTCACGATTAACAGTATTTTCCTCTCTTTACCAAATACCAGGAAATGCAAACTTGCTGATTTCTGTGCTTATTTCAAACTAAAAATGTCTATTTTCAACTTCAAACTTTTTGGCAAGACGAGTACATCATTTCAGTCACTATAGTTTTATGGCCCGTTCACACCAACTTTTTCTCGACCTGAAACTATTGCGATTACGATACGATTGTACTGTAGGCTACGGATGCATTCATACCAGCTTTTGACAATTGCGATTAGGTTCAAGAATGGGTTGTGTAGCCATTTTTGCAATTTTGTGTACAAATACATAGGGATAAATTGCAACCAACCATCCAACCATTATCCAACCATTAGTTCACGCAATAGTTCAGGTTGGAAAAATCGCAGGTCTGAATGGACCATTAGGCAGGTAAAACTGTTCAAATATTAGAACTTTCATACATTTCAATTGTTTTTTTCATTTTACCGATCCTGTGTTATTGAACCCTATGAATTAGAACCAGGGTGTATTTGGTGGAATGATCTAAGTATGCGTAATGCTTGCATCGCGTGACTGTTTTACGGGAGGTCACAATCCGTGTCGCTTTTCCTCCATTCGAGTTCTTCCTAATTACATTCTGTAGGATTTGTAAAATAATTTTATGAAAATTGGTATTCAAATCCTCTATCTCTTGATTAAGAAACAGAAATGCTAGCACAGCACCAGGAAGACACAGGTAACCGAGAACATATGTAAAATGATCACAATTCATGCTTCAATGATTTATCAGATTCTATCAAATCTACAGAATCTACAAGAAAGGCATCTCCAGTTACGAAAAACTCGATTGTACCTGTTCCTCATTCACATTTTCCTGAAAGCACATTGTCCTGATTCACCTTCCATTTAATTTCTCATTGAATGGAATAATAATGATCCACAATATTTCCCATTGCAAAAAGTAGTTTTCGGATGGCTCGTTAGTCACCTTGTTGGTTGAGTTGAAAGCCACTTGACATCTTGGGACAGAGTCTTCGGCAGTTTTATGATAAGCAGGCCTACTTTAACCTGCATTCATTGGTTGGAATTTGTTTACATAGAATGCTGCCATGACGCCATTTTGGTGAACGTCACGAGACAGTATCTGGACTGTGTACATGACGTCATTTTTTTTCTAATTTTTAGCTGTATTTTGATGTTGTGTTAAGAACTGTTCAGCCCGAACGAAATTAAGAGCGAAAGCGAAACGTTTCTTTAATGTTGCCGCTTATTATTGGATCTTTTCTGATTGTTCTTTGATTTCGCTTTCGATCCGACTTTCTTTTGGTGTAAGCAGGTCCTTAAGGATAACTGACTGGGATAAGCACCTGTGTTCATAAAGTGCACAAATATTACATGTTTACGTGTAAGATCCTTCGTTACAAACAGGTGAATAAGATTAAAAAGCTTGTGAGGGAAGGAATGCTAATTGTGCTTCGTGGTGTAATCATCATATCTGTGCTGGTCAGCAAATAGAGAGGAATCGTGGGGCTTTAGATTGTCAGTTCGGGTGTGCTCATTCCTAGATACAAGATAAATGAGTGTATAGAACTGATGTCAACAGCGCAAAGGTAAATTATGTGGGAAAGGTGATCTACGGCCTTTTGCTTTAGGAGGTAACTATGGATAAGAGTCTCTGAGCCTTTGGAATTCCTATCCTGAATGTTGGGATATGGTCGTCAAAGGATTCTTGAGTCAGTTAATTTTCCACACACACACCCGCGCACACGCACGCGCGTATGCACACCCTGCAGGAATATCACGAATTTCGGACTTGAGTGACAATATCAATAACTTGTGACTTTTTGCTTGCCATCTAAGTCTATGGGTATTTCAGATTTTGAATGGTGGAGACTTACTGGTGACATTACAAATCTAATTCTTGCAATAATTGTATATTAGTGTTCTGATCTGAGTGACATCTCCATATTTCAAGTTTTCAATCTATAAATAGGTTATAAATGACAAAAACTCAAGTATGCTCAGTAATTTCTGAAGAATGTCCAATCAGTAATTCTGACTGCTTAATTTTATTCACTAATTTCTGTCAAGGGGTCAGAAATTACTGTCTTCAATGGGCTTTACAATAGTAAAATTAGGAGTTTCAAAATTACTGATTGATAAAACCAGTTCGAACTGGTTTACACCGGTTTTTGCACATGTGTCAGAAATTATTGATTGACAAAAAAGGGTGGTCACACAAAATGGTAATTTTCTTTAATTTCCTGTATATTTACATTTAAATATTATTTGGTGCAAAATCCCTCTACACAATACTTTCAAACTATGTATCAATTTTCAAAGTGGATGCTCAGATGTCTGAGATATTTGCAGATTTTTCAATGGAAAAGTCCCAGAAAAATTCCATCCATTGAGTTCAATAGGTCAGAAATTATTGATACTGTCATTTTCGTCAGAAATTAGTGATGTTCCTGCGGGGTGATGCAGATGCACAGGAATAATTACTGTCCGCATCTGAACGCTGTGGGAAGGTAATGTTTTCAGTAGTGTCTGGGTCTGTGTTCACAGGTCAGGAAAGACCAGACCAAGAGAACTGAAGCGCTCCAGTTCCATTGCATGATAGAATAGGGAAGTGCGGATAGTATACCCTCGAATAAAAGGGTTTTCTTGTTACCTATATTATAGAATATTATTTTCTACGGGAGGAACGAGTTTTTTCTTCTACCAACAATACTATTATCTGAAACGTACTGTCAAAAAGTACTGCCACATAATATTGATATAATCTAGATAAACTCCGGTAAAAATCTGCTGAATCGTTTCACGATTTTCTTTTTCTCATGGCAAATATTTGAATGGGGTTGTGCGCGTTTTCTAGTTTGCACGTCTGGTACATTTCGCGTTTTATAGACGCAGAGAACAACACGAAACGGCGATGTTTTGCTCCCAATTTGTAAACAAAATCACAAAAATCCAATAGCTGTGAAGAGTGATTTGCACAAACGTGTTTACAAACAAATAAACCAGTTTTTTTCTGCTGACGTTAGACTGGCTGAATTCCGGCAGCGTTTTTTTCTAACGCTTTTTAAACGTAACCGTGAAGGACCTGGAGTGTTTTACTGCCCGGAGTTTATCGACGTTCAGTTTGCTTGTTCAGATACCATTTGGGTTGGGCACTTCTCACAAAGATTATGGTCTGGAATAAAATTGCTTTCTTCACTGTTTGTTTCTTGGTTTCCATTTAAACGTAGTGCGGGAAGTGCAATTTCTAAACGCGTGCAGGTAAAACGTCCTAGACCTTGGTCACGTTTTTTCAACTAAAATGAAACCCTTTGTTTGCCAGCACAATATTACATATTACATATGACACACAGCAAGTGGTACTTTTTCTTCAGTTTAAGGTGCCGTTTCATCTTTAGTTTGTTTAGCATCACCTTAATTAAGAGAATCTTTAAGTGGAAATTTATGAGAATGAAGGAAGATGTCTTATTCGTAATTGTTTCAGTGAAGTAATCGTTCATGACGGAAATTGAGGGTCTTTAAATAGAAAGAAATGCAATGTAATATTGTGATTATGATTAAATAGAATGTCAAAATCAATTGCTCTATCATTGACAGATCCACTACAGACTCAACCTTTTATTTTCTTTTAAAACTACAATTTGAAGTCCGATCTGTCTGAGCTCGGAAACTCAGCTTGTAAAAAACCTTTGCATATCGGAGTTATTTGCAGGCCCATATCAGTTACCCTCAGTTTTTAGTTAGAGACATGCACCTTTTTAAGCTGTCTTAAATATTAAACTTTGTTTTACAATTTCGACATACATTGAAGTTTATGAGGATCCTAGTGCCTCGCTCAAGGGAAGCGCAATCCAATTCTAAGGGCTCGTTCACACTGTACGATTTTTTTCTGATTGCGACTGAGATTTGTTTTGCTCAGAATTGGCTACATCTGGCACTTCCATTGAATCCTGTACAAACCATTTCTTGCAATAAAAAGTATTACAGTCGCAGTCAGAAAAAAACGCACAGTGTGAATGAGCCTTGAGCCATGCAGCAGATGAGAATTGAACAGCAAAGTTTCATACGTTTGTTCACTTGATTTTCGAGACGAAACCATTTTGCAGTAGTTTCATGTCTTGCCTTCACAGGATTTTTGAGGTGCATTCACACTGTGCGTTTTTTCTGATTGCGACTGCAATTCTTTTTATCGTAACAAATTGGTTCTACATGACTCAATGGAAGTTTTCACACCAAGCGACTACAGCAACATCACCAACTCCTATGTAGTCCCTTATAAGCGAAAACAAATCGCAATCGCAATCAGAAGAACGCACACAGTGTGAACGAGCCCTGAATGCTAAATATTGACGACAGCTGCATTACCCTGTGATCTCGCTGAAGGACAAGTCTGATGCACCGAAAGTGAAAACTGATCGAATCAAAGTGACTTGTGACCTGATGATAGTCTTATCTTGAACCATCCTATCCTAACTATAACACATTATCTAACTCAACAGGAAGTCAGGGACAGATGGGCTGATTTGCTAAGGAATTATCAAATTGTAGGTTAAGTTTTGTCGGTTAATAACACCACAACATGCCATGAGTTGACCTTGGACTTTCACTGCACACAATCTTTTAAAACATTTCACTAAATTGCAATACCTATTTCTTTAAAAACAAAAAAGTTCCACTGCGTGAACGTTAGAGGTATACCACCCGCTACGGAGCAAGTGCTCGCTCTTCTGTCTTGTCCCGGGGGGTACCCCATTCCAGATGGGGGAGGCTACCCGAGGTACCAGACTAGGGAAAGAACCTGGGAGTGGGGCACCCCCCCTCCCGGTTGTGACCTGACAAACAAATGGAAAATATAATTTCTCGTCATACTTTGTATGCGGGCGGTAAAAACTAAACTGTGTTGTGATCTACTGCTAATTGTTGGGGAGAATTAACCTCATCTGTTACCATCTGTAATATCTTCAACATCTGCTCATCTGTTGTAGTAACCAGATGAACTACGTCGAACAGACGAACAATGCGCAATCTAACGACATCCAACAGCTGCGAACAGATGTGGGCGATCTAAAGAGGAACAATAACGATCTACAGCAAGAAAACCAAAACATTAAGAGGGACTATGAGAGACTACAACAGGTAAATATAAAAAACAACCAGAACCTCAAGAGGAATATGAGAGGCTACAACAGGCACATATAGTAACCAACAGAGCCTCAAGAAAGGCTACAACATGTAAATATGATAATAGCTAGAGCATCAAGAGGGACTATGAGAGGCTACAACAGGTAAATATACTAACAACTAGCGCCTCAAGAGGGACTGTGAGAGATTACAACAGGTAAATATAATAAACAACTAGAGCCTCAAGAGGGTCTATGAGAGATTACAACAGATAAATATAATGAACAACTAGAGCCTCAAGAGGGTCTATGAGAGATTACAACAGGTAAACATAATGAACAACTAGAGCCTCAAGAGGGACTATGAGAGATTACAACAGGTAAACATAATGAACAACTAGAGCCTCAAAAGAGACTATGAGAGATTACAACAGGTAAACATAATGAACAACTAGAGCCTCAAGAGGGACTATGAGAGATTACAAAAGGTAAATACACTAGCAATCAAAACCTCAAGAGGGACTATGAGAGGTTACAACAAGTAAATACACTAACACACCAGAACCTCAAGAAGGACTATGAGAGGATACAAGAGGTAAATATAATAACCAACTTGAACCTCAAGAGGGACTATGAGAGGCTGCAACAGGTAAATATAGTAACCAACTAGAACCTCAAGAGGGACTATGAGAGGCTACAAAAGTTAAATATAATGAACAACTAGAGCCTCAATAGGCTCATGTAAATACACTAACCAACCAGAACCTCAAGAGGGACTATGAGAGGTTACAATAGGTAAATTGATTAAAAGCCAGAGCCTCAAGAGGGACTATGAGAAGCTACAACAGGTAAATATAATAAACAACTAGAGCCTCAAGAGGGACTATGAGAGATTACAACAGGTAAATATAATAAACAACTAGAGAGGCTACTACAATAAGTAAGAAAGCATCGCAATAGTAATTTCCATTCAAGTTTACCAGAATTCAACAGCATTTAATGAAAATAAATCTCAAACTTTCCAAAACTTTGTAAACTATTGTATTTTAAAGAGCCATTCATTTAAGAAGGTAGCAATTACAAAAACCTCAATTCCTCAGAAATCCCATCAAAGTAAATGAAACAGTAGTTAATATTTTAATTCTATGCCTTCTGATATTCTTTAACATGAGTCATTTTATCATTCTAAATCCCATTGGCTCCTCCCCATTCACTGCGCGGTGCGATCAAGAGTTTAATCGGCTTAATTCACAATGTGCCCATTCAAATAGCTACATTCAAACGAGTTTTCCCGTAATACACAAATTTGGTAACATTGGCATTTTTGTACAACTTCTAATGGGAATAAATTGAAAATTGTACCATATCAGTTTCAAATCAAATTTACATCTGTCAGGGTACTTTGAATTAAAATTAAAGTGAATAATTTCTCCATCTAGTTTAGTTTCAAATTTAAGGAATACAAAAATTTCAACATTATCAACTTTGTGTATCATGGGAAAACTCGAATACCATAGACACAGATAAAAATACATACTTCTGAAACGTGAATAGAGTCTATGACAAGCAATTAAAACTTCAGACACAGATAAAAAAGTGACCCGACGAAAATCAACATACGAATGTTTTTAGTTGAAAAGTACTGTTACTGGTTTGAAATAAGTTACCAGGAAAAAACTGAAGTATAGTTTGCTACATGAATTTCTTAGAAACGTGCACATGGTTTTAGTCAAGATAAAAAATGGTGTTCCTTGAATATGCAAATTTGTATAAAATACATAGAATCATAAACTGCAAGCAATTTTTCCGCAGATACATTTTTGTGAGGGGTCATTGTTGAATTTTATTTTTATGTTCGAGCACAGTTCCAACACAAATTCAACCTGTAACTGGCCAGGACCAGGATAGGGTACCTCTTCTTGCCACCACCCCTCCCCCAGCCAGGACCAGGATGGTGTACCCCCATCCCACCCTGCCCCCACCTCTCCCCCAGCCAGGACCAGGATGGTGTACCCCCATCCCACCCTGCCCCATCTCCTCCCCAGCCAGGACCAGGACCAGGACAGGGTACCCTCCCACCTCATACCACCCCCTGGCCAGGATCAGGACAGGGTACCTTCGGGCCTGCCCTGTGGCCATGGTATCTCCATCCCCCGCCACATCCTTACCCCACCCCGCCCCTATCCTGAACCATACCAGGACAGGGTACCCTCAAGTTGCCCACTCCCAGCCTGGACCAGGACAGGGTAAAAGCCATGGACAGTATACAGCGTGGTCGGTGTGCCTCTTGCGTTTTCACGCAGGAGGACTTTCTCGTTTAGTGTAAACTCAGATGTTCAGCAGATGAGCCTCTTCATCAAAGAAAAGTATCTTTAACACAATGGTTCCCAAGGTTACTACTACAATGAGCTGCAAGTGTTAGAACCAGACTTTTACCTCACCCTAGAGGCAGGTCTAGTTGTCTGCATCAGGGATCTAAATCAAACTAATATGGCCGTCCATCAGTCAGCCTGTGCATAGCAAAGTGACTTGATCATAGTAGGCTCTGTAAAACCTTACTGGTTTAATGGGCCTATTCTCACGACTGTCCATATATTACGCCCTGAGGGGAGAGTGTTTATATGTTGAGGGGTACTATTTTTCTTCACACCTTCGTGCTTTATTATAATGAGGATGAACATTGTGTGGGACACCCTGGTGTCGCGGGTCACAATAGTTCGCGTGCGGGAGATCTATAAAACTAGAACGTTCTAATTTAGTTTCTGTAAGGAGATAATCAGTGATGTGCACGGCAGAAAAGTGAAGGACCAAAGTGTCAAAATGCTTCCAGTTTATTTCGGGGATTGGGGGTTCTCTGATTAATCTTTGAAAATGAACACCTCTAAAGTTCCTCAGAATTCGACATGTCGTTGGGGAGGGGGTCTCTTAAACGAGGTTCTTCAAGCCACTTTCACAAATAGTATTTTTAAAATTTGCTCAGAGAACACTCCAACACCATGTCTCGTCCCTCCCGTCCAACTCCCCCCCCCCTGTGGAAAAGGAAGCATGAATTGAAGCGAGATCTACGTGAAAATTCAACTCTTTCAATTGGTTCGTTAAACAGTTTGTACAAAAATTGTTGGTTTGTGTGGGCAGACAATCTAAAGAATGACTCAGCAAAGAAACATTCATCAGAAAAATATCATGATTTGCTCTATGACTTCAAAATCACATTTCTACTTTTTGGACCTTCACCCTATGAACTTAAGAAACTTCACTTGGATATATTGCGAGGTGGTGCTCAATAAAGAAGCACCTGTTTTGAAAGTTGTGTCAGAAACGATCAATTAACAAGCTGACACGAATAGATAACACATCTCAACTACAGTGCAACACGAAAGAGAGACATTGATCAAAACAAGTAAAAAAGTTTCCTCAATTCAGCAAAGAAAGCACCAGAATGACATGGGAAGTATCTTGACATAAGCAAAATCCTGGCGCAAGGCCATGGCAACAAATGCTAATTTACTTTGAAAAGTAGTTTTGGAGTGAAGTCAGATTTGCCCAATATATTACGGCAAATGGTATTGTTTCATCTTTCTTGGCTCACATGCCTGGATCCTCCACCAAGACTTTTTACCTGTGCATATCAAAATAACATGTTATCTAACGTTGAGATAATCCGTCTTTTAAAATGAAACCACGTCTGCATGGAAACCACAGTCATAGTATCTTACTACTAAAATGAACTCTACACACCAAATGAATCTTGAAAATTAAAAAGAAGTTCATGATGTAACAACAGCTACCTGGGATTATGTTGTTCTTACAATAACATGATAATTGGTTCGGTGCCTCTTTAAGTCTGCTGTAAAAACATCTTCAGATAGTATAAATAAAACCTCACATTACATTCATTGTGTCTGAAAGGAGACGTTCGCACCTTTGTCTGTAGGAGATAAGAAGATTTAAAGTAAACAAGAAAGTCCTTCTGCATGAACGCAAGAGGCATACCGCCCGCCGCGTAGCAAGTGCTTGCTCTGCTGTCCTATCCCGGGGAGGGGGTACCCCATCCTTAGCTGGGGGTTACCCAATCCCTGGCCGGAGGGTTACCCCATCCCTGGCTGAGGGGGTACCCAATCCCTGGCAGGGGGGTACCCCATCACTGGCTGGCGGGTGGGTACCAACCCGGTGTGAGCTGACAAACAAACTGGAATTATTACCTTCCCGCATCCCTCTTGAGCGATGTTGGCTTCATACAATTCTTTATTCCTGCTCACTTGTTTTTGGTTTCAAAATTTGTATCGAAACAGTAATGAAATTTCGCTAAAAGAAGGACCTAATGAATGAGGAGTCTTCTCTTAATTCTTCAATGAATAGCAAATTAGAAATACAGTAAGAGGAAAGTTATAAGTGATCTTAATACATGGCAAATTTTATTGGTTCTTTGGTAACTTTTCTCGACTGATAATACAGTTTATCAGTCGAGATTGGGTTGAATAGCTTACTTTCAGCCTGCGGCTTCAGGTTGATCAAGTATAAATTCTGACTTTCAGGTCCTTATAAAATAGTGTATTTCCTTGAAAACACGGCGCTATTTGACATATAGTACGCAACACACACAATTATTTTGACATCATCTTCAGATGACTTGACACAAATAGAGACAAATGTTTAGTTGATCTAAACACGTTCTACGGCAACCCTCTCAGCCCTGAGGGTTAGAATCTCACAAAGTGCTTCATCATTCAGTGGAGGTGGTCAATTGGCATGATGAGGTCCCCCTGGTGTTCATAGATAATGGTAGATGTTCATTTGGTATTTTATTTGCATTGAGATTATCATTGTACTTCAGTGATGTCCCACTGACACAATGATCACTTACTGTCAGGGGTCCGGAGCGAAGCCGAGTGCATGAAACTTCAATTATTGCAAAGAACGAAAAGTGCAATGACCTCTATGCAACATCTGACAGATGGATTTAAATCCTCCTGTATCGGAATAATGGCTGGATAAATATCAACCAAAAATTAGGGCCAAATATATGAAAAACAGTAAAAATTATCAGATATATTTTGAGCTTTTCTGCTGAGTCATTTTTGAGATCGTGGCCAAATCTATAAATTAATAAATTTGACCATACTGTTTTCACCTTTATTGAAGATGAAATTATTATTATTCATATCTTAGAATTTATTGATGGAAAACAAATACCAGATTCTCAGTATTATATACATATCAGAATTTATTGGCATTTTGCTATTTAGCCAAACACATCTCATATTTGAAATTAATGTAGCAAACAACTTTACTAAAACTTTGTTGTGCTCATGTTAGTGCATTTTTGTGATTGTTTAAAGCTTCCTGCAATCGTACATTCATGCTATCATCCACTCGTCTTTGCGACCAGCCATGCTCCCGAGCCCTGACTGTAGGACGTTCAACCCTAGACCCACGTCAGGCTCAATACAACAGCGCAAAGCAAAGGGATGTATAAAACTGAATGTTTCCAAAATTGCTTGACCTATCTGTAGTGGGGTTTCACAAATAGGACTGAATAATATCAAAATACTTAAATGAGCAGGTCTTAAGAGTTACATCAATATCTTTTTTATCTTTTTTGGGGAAAAGATAACACAGTTGGCAAGCATTTTATCCTTTGAGCAGATAGATGTTGTTCGATGTTTTCCATAAACAAATATTTTCAGGTGTTTAATTCAATTCATAGGACAATACAACTCTTTTATTAAGGGCGGTGGCTAATTTATGTACGGAAATTCTTAATAAAGAATTTAGGAGAAAAGTGGAGAATTATGAAAGAGTTGGCGTGCAAATATATCCATATGGTGCCACCATAGCTCATATGACAGACTCTGAAGCCTCATTGTACGTGTGTATAGGGTAGTTACCTCCAATATAATGATCCATTCTTGACTTGATCTCCCTCCTCCGATCCTCAGTCTGATTTAGTATTGTAATGAAGAATGTTTCCTCAGTAAACAGACCAAATTCGAAAGTGTAACAAATGACCTAGTACTATTTCAATGCTATGTGGAAATTCATTACCCTAAAAACCTAGACAAACAAGATCCACCTGCGTAGTCTTGTTAAGTATATAACTAAGATTTCCAAACCCAATAAATTGTTTCTGTACTTGAGCCAAAAATTGGTGGCATGAAAAGAAACCTAACTTATGATAACATTAGCCCTTCTATAACCAACAACTTTCTTGGCTTCATAATGTTTTTTAAATTCGGGAAATCCCAGATTTGGTTTGGATTTAAACTATTCGTGAAGAATTTTAGGTTGACGAACGTCCTGAAGGCAATGAATGTAGGAGGAAGAATTTAGTTTTTCACGATATATATTTCTGACAGATCTGTCGGATCTGACAGAACTTTAAGTGGATTTCTACTCTTTGCTGTTGTTTGTTTTAATTACTTGACAATGTATGCATAATCTGGCAATTACTGGAAAAATTAAATAACCCTCACATTTAAATTCTAAATTATAATTATTCTTAAAAATTGCATTTTATTTCTCTCAGATCTGACAAATCTGTCAGATTTGCCTATCGTGAAAAACCCGAATGTTTCAAGAACAGCATGCAATTTCCTGGTTTTATATTTTATTAAGGCCAAATGCATCGCAATAATAAGGAACCTCGCGGTCCTGGGCAGAAGGTTTTATTTCACTTTATTTTCACTTTTCGAACCACTATTTGCAGTTTGGTGCAACAGCTCAGTGCATTTGTCAATGCCTTTTGATCTGTTGTTAATTTTGGTTTGGTTTGTTTTATTATTTAGAAGTGCGAACGATTAGGAAACTCTTAACCGCATGTACCGAGTCAACATTTATTCAATTGTATTCTTCCTCATAGCTTTTCCACGGCCTGCCGTAGAGCAGTGACCCCAAGTGTCGAAATTTCCTTTCTTTTGAAAATACAGGGTTTCCACCGACACCAGAAACCTGGAAAATTTGTTGTCAGAAAGTTGTGGAATTAATGTAATCTTGATAAAATAAAGTTATGCTCAATCGAGTAGAAACTAGGATAAATCTTTCCTGAAAAAAGATTCGAATTTATGGATCATGTGAATTAATAGGAAAAAAAGTTACCAGTAGTTACTTCATATGAAATTTTTAAGACCGTTATTGGAGGAAAAGTCGGAATAATAGTCACAATGAAAAGGTGGGAATCCTGATGTAAAAATTGTTGCAGGGAACCCAGCGAAATCTAAAGAAATTTAAACACATAGTTACGTTGTAATAAGTTTGATTTCAGCATGCAAGTAAATTTCTTGCAGTGTTGTGGGTTTAATTTGTTGTTTTTATTATCTTCATTTGAAGGTCTTCAGTAAATAATGAGAACTAAAACTGAGATCGTATGTTGTCTAACGTAGTGATGTAGATATTTAATGTCCAATATTATTTTTAGTCGCGCCGCCTCTCCGAGCAGAGCGACTTATCTGGTCACTACAGCGTCTGTATGGTTACAGCCATTTTAACATTGAATTTTCAGTATATTTCTATATATTTTGCAATTTTCAAATGGCCATAACTCTGCAAATAAGCTAGATAGACACAT
>JBCAUG010441336.1:0-15844 GCA_038406175.1 Haplosyllis leylae
ACCAAGCCCTGGGCAATTTTAGGCAGTATGGTCACTACTATACTGGGGGCCCTTGAACTCGACCGATCAAGCACACCAGTGCGAGCAGCCAATGTTTTAACGTCTGACTCAAATAGAATCGTTCTTTTTGACCAAATGCTCAATTCCACTCAGAACATGTACTTGTCAAAAATATGTGTTTTCATTTTTTCCGAAAGAATGTATTTGTACTTTGTTACAAGGCTAGACGAAACACTGCCCTGTCTTGTTGATTAAATACGTAGCAGAAACTATTTCCCACCAAAACAACAAAAGTTTTATCTGGCTTCTTTGATGACACTCGGTTTGCAATTTCCTGCTTTTTTATCTTTTAATATTCTTCCTTCTTAAATACTGTAGGTCTTATAATTTTGTGCATTTGTATTGGAGTTGGCATACTTCTTGTTATCTGTGTGTTGCTGGCCATTTACTGCCGAAGGTAAGGGTTACTGCTCAGGAAATTAAAAGACAAACAGGAACAAAGCCTCTCAAACCTTTTGACCATTTTAATATTTAGCTATACTAAAAATCAGTTTTGAAGTGTATTTTGAGAAAATTAGCTTCATTCAAAACTAGTAATGCTATCCTTTTAAATTGTTCACATGAATCGACATGAACTAATATTTCAAATAACAGTTTGTCCTGAAATTACAATAAGAGTAATAACTTCATCAATCACGATGTGATCGCACAGTACAAGAAGCCAAAAAAGATTCTACTCCTAGAATTACATGTTTTGTTACATTATTATTTAAATTAACTACTTCATTTTTAGGAGAAGAGGTACTAGAAATGAAGAAACACAGACCAGTGGGGGGAACACAAAGTCGAAGACTATTGTGGTGGTTGGCATGGACCAAGACGGTGATTCGGGTCAGGGTCTTCTTGTAATTGGAAATGGCCATGTACATGGGGTGCACCACGACAAAGGTCATACCCACAGAAAGGGCATTGTAAGTCCACTGGAACACCCGGGGTACACAAGACCCAAGAGGGCAGATAAATCCATGCAGATAGATTTTGATTCAGGATCAGAGTATGATGACGTGATGATTTATGATAGAGACTACACACTGGAAGATATAGATTCTGAAGTGTCTTCCATGCAATCGTCTCCACCGCCTTTAAATCATAAATGTGTGCAAGTAAGAACCGGTAGACCTTACATGACAACGGTCAGACCCAATGGGCACGGCCCTCGTGGACGGCGCAATTTATCTCCAGGGCGGCACAAGAAGCCCATGTCTCCAGGGCGCCCACCAAGACCAATGTCGCCTTCGCGACACAACGTATCGCAACCCTTAAAGAGATCATATGGCGTGGATGATATTGCGTATCAAGTAAATCAAAAACCATTACCACCAAGAAGAACTGCAACACATTCCGCGGAGCCAGTGGAAAGAAACTCATCAGTAGGTATTGACGTCAACTACATAACAAATGGCATTCATGTTGAGCCCACGCATGGCTACAATATGCAAAGACGAAAACATTCATTGTACAGGATTAGTGATAGTGAAGTCGACAGTGATACTGACATTGAGAGAATTAAAAGAGAATCTTTGGCCTCCATGTCCGAACTGGCGGAAATGACCATGTCTCCTGAAAACACCATGGATTCCAGACATCTTGAATTTGACAGTGACTCTGAAAGTTCGGACTGGGATCAAAGATCAGCCATTTCCATATGACGTGAAAATTAATTTATAGGCATTAAATTGTACTTGTAGACTCGCTTTTGTTTTAACTTAACAATGCTTAGATAAATTGACCTATTTGTTTTAATAGTCCCCAAAACTCGGTTGAGACAGTAAATATTACGGAAAGTCGTGGTTTCAAATAACATTTCATTGAGACCAATAAAATGAAAGATGAATTTTTAAGTATCTATTTTTATCAAAATAAAACATCAGATCACCACCGTCATGAAAATATATACCAACCAATGTTGTAAAAATTAAATTAGTTGTAGTTTGTAAATAAAATTGTAAGGCATCTATTTGTATCCTTGGTGGTCTGCTTCACAGCCTTCCATGCTCTGTTGTTCGGTTTTGCTGATCCACAACTTAAAATGAATGTTTAATTTGCGCACATGTCAACACAGAGCGAATTCAAAGTTAGATTAACTTTAAAGACTGCGTTTTGTGCCAAATGAAAGAAATTTGCCAAAATCAGTGGTTTCTGTTCCTTGGTCAATGACTAGTAACCTGTGATATTGGAAAGGTTCTAAAATACCAGATCACAATACAATATCATTATAGTTTGATGTGTCGCATAAAGATCATGGTCACCTCAAAAGTCAGTCCATCTGTTCTCGTTTTGTTTGCCCAAACATGTGAGACTGGGGTCCCCAGCTGTTACCTCAAGGTATTCCGTGTCATAATATCCACATTGATGTCCACTTTTGTTTGTATCGCAATGCAACATAACGGACAAGTTGAAACGACTATGGGATGTATATATATAACACTTACTAATGCTAGAAGTGAAGCAAATGATAAAATTCTCAGTTTTGAAGCATTGAAGCAAATGATAAAAAAGGATTATGTGGTGTTTAGGACGCAATCATGATTGTGTCTTCCGCCTGTTTTGGAGTACTGTTAGTTGTGTTTCAGCGAATTGTGAACGCTATTCCAGGTGAGATTTTTGAAAAAGGTTTTGGTGTCGCGATTTGTGATCTGAAAACACTCTGAAGAAGAAAGACCTCGCATTTACAATAAAAGGCATATTAACCACAGCCCCTATCCCCCTCCTGCCCAGGTAGGTAGGGACTTACCCACCCCTCCCTGGAAGGACCAGTCAGAAAGGAGACTCCATCCTACCCTTCCTCTCCACATATATGGTCAGTCATTAAAACTGAGAATTAAAAGCAATGGGTAGCGTACCTATTCTGGTGTACAATTTTGCTGGTGTCGTATCTGGGTGTCAATGGGGGCATACATAACTTTCATTTTAATTTTTGCATGTTCCCTGTGTGTAATCCATTCTGCCATTTTCAATATTGACATTGTAAACATAAACAGTACTTTGATAACTATAACTTAAAATTATGTATTGTGATAATTTTCACAAAAATCAACATAAACAATGTGAACGTCACTGGATGTGTATTTTGCAATGATCAGAATGTGCATCAGTTTGAGGCCAAGGATGATGGCTTCTATGGATTCAAAAGGTAATTTGGACACATGGAAACATAAATATTTGCCTAATTATTCTATGGGTCCAAAATCCTTCTCGACTCATAAAAGACCAGCTAAGTGGAATGCTTCTGTTCTGTGGGTCTGGAAGTATTTTGAGACCCATAGAATAATTAGATATGTTTAATTTCTATATATTTAAATTACCTTTTGGACCCATAGCAATCCTCTTTCCTCAAACAAATGCACATTCTAGCCATATTTTAAACACCATAAAATGCATAAAAACAAATACATCATGTATAATTTTTATAATATCAGCATTGTAACAATTACACATACTTGTTCAAATACACATAATTGTTTAGAGGTAGGCATTGTGCAAAGCCTATAATGTTCACCGGGTCAATATTAGAAGAATTGAAGCTTAATATGATTTAAGCAGAAGCAATGTAGAAGTCCCATGTCCTGACGGAGTGAAACACTGCATCAAATCGTCAGACTGATCATAACAAGTTATCACAGGAAATTGCACTGCAACCGTGTTTGTCAATTCCATGTTCCACATGGCTGAGTCAAAATTGCAGACCACTTTAGTAGGAAAAATGAAAGTTGTTAAGAATCATCTGAAACATCTGGAAACACTGAAATCTGAATTTGGGTTGAGGTAAATTCTCATGTTTTTCTGATGGACATAAAGTTTATTTTTCAACAAACTTACTACCAACTGACCGAAATAATTGTAATAACCGAACTAGCGATAGGCTGGAATTGGGTATTGAGAACGAAAATGAGACTGGATTTTCTTTCCGAATGCGATGCGAAGTGGTCGATAGAAAAAATGAAAAGGCTAAACGGCGTATGTGTGAATGTTTGCAGCCGGAAACAATTTTAATTTATCGCGTAAATTACAGTTAAATTGTACATCAGCTGGCGACGTGATGCAAATATCCCCAAGCGGCATGTGTTTTTCTCAGCCCACACCACATTCTTCTGCTCTATGCGTCCCATCTTTTACATGTGTGCGTGAAAAATAGGTCCAAAAGTATTTTTATTGAAAGAACAATAACATTTTCTGATGATAACATTAAAGGAATTTAGAAATATACTGCACAAAGACGTTAATACGAGAGCAATAAGAATTCCACAGTGTGCTCGCATTCTTAACACCAATTAGTAATCGCTGAATGGGGCAGCTTATATCATTTTGTTTGATTTTATGAGAACTCGATGGTGGCACTTTTCATGCAGCATGCTGTGTGTGGAGGGTTTGTGTAATGGCAATTGCCTTCACTATCTGCACTCTTATCCAACCTGCAAGCAAATTTTAAACTTTCATGTTCCATTAAGGTTCACAATGCGCATTTCAAGTTAGCATCGCAAAATTCTGGATGAGGTCATTCTGAAAACATATCATCATTTCTTTCAGGCAGTTTCATTGTAACTCAGTGCTATGGAAGCGTCCTACATTTGAGCTGTAATCCCGGCCACAGAATCAAGGTCTTGGATGATTTCTTTGGGTTGCGTACGGCCAGAGTCGAAGAAGCAAGAGATGAATGCAGATATGAACCTGGTAGCGCTTTAATGATTGTGTTACAAAAATAATGATCCTGTTTTGGTTTCCTGCCAGCTGATCTTGATTTATGATCGCTGATAAAGATTTATCATTTCGATCAATAGCATTTACTTCATTAGCGGATTTACGGTCCCCCATCCGATGATTGAAAATTCAGTAAAAAGTAACCTAAAATGGGCTAATGAATAACGCAACATGTGTACCATATGGCAGTTACCACCCGCATACGTACCCCCTGGCTAGGATGGGGTACCACCCACCCCGCCCCCGCCCCGGCAGGATAGGACAGCAGAGCGAGCACTTGCTACGCGGCGGGTAGTATGCCTCTTGCGTTCACGCAGGAGGACTTTCTTGTTTTAAGTGGTACAGCACATATTTGTTTTAGGGGATTGCACGGTAACGAATGGCAGATACACGTCGGTGATCCACAGATATTGTGAAGGGAAACAAACGTGTTCGTCTTTCCAGGTTGACAGAAGATTCTGTGGTGCAAACCAGACAACATATGAACAAGTTGAATATGAATGCGTTCCAGGTATCTTTTCAAAATTCAATATAATATCCTTGAACGAACCTCTATTGAATCTCTATATTGACACCTACCAGAAATTAAACTTGAAACAACCAGTAATTATATTTCAGATTCAGTGGTTGCAGACATGTGTGCCCAAACATCATACACAGCCATGGAAGGTTATATTGCAACTCCAAACTTTCCAACTGAGTATCCCACTTCAATGGATTGCAGATGTTCGTTGCAGGTAGGGTATGCGTGTGTCAGGTGGTAGTTCTTTGTTTTTTTTTTAAAAAAAATCTCTTCTACAATATTCTAATGTTTGTTATGTTAATTATATTGATGTGTGATAACGTAGCACCTATCCTCTATTCTTCTTTTACGGTATTTTTCAGTCCAGTGATCCTTCAGCTAAAATACAACTGGAGGCTACGCATTTTATCATAAGGTTTGACAGACCATGTAAAGATTGGCTGGAAATCAGTATCGGCGATCGCAACAGAAAGCTATGCGGGGCTTACAGATCGACGCTTCAGAGTTCTGGATATAACCTAACATTCCACAGTGATGGAAGTGGAGGTCATCAAGGGGTCTGGCTGTTTTTTTCATGTCAGTACTTGTTTATGGCCTGGTCGTAATTTCAGGCATATTTCATTATCATCTTATCAATGATCTATGCAGTTATTATTTCTGGCCCACGTGAAAACATAAAAAAAATAACAATATATTTATGTTTCAGTTTACTTCAATCCCTCTAATGCTACAATCAAGATAAACTGTCAGAAGTTGGATGTCAACACAACAAAGTCCACAACGACAATGACAATCGCGACGACGACGGAAGGACCATCGGTTGTGGTTGATCAGATCTCCACCGAACCGAGCAATGAAAATGCTGCAGATAACCAACTAAGCACCAAAGGTGACATTATTCCTAGCACTACACCATCCACTACAAAAGAACATTTTGTACATACATCACCAACGGTAGATGTAAATGTAATTATTGCAAGTAGTAAACGTTCAGCGAGACTGACGTGGACCACAAGTACAAACACGGTGATATTGGACAAAACTACCAAAGCGACGATAGTGGTGGAGGATAATAAGGTAGTGAAGGAGAATCAGGGATTACACGTAAATATCATTACCACTGAAGGTCCTTTCACACCAACGACAGGTTAGTGTGAGTGCGCTTAACATGTACAGGTTACAGTTAATGAAGTTGATACTGATATGAATATGTGTCTAACAAACTCTTTCTCCAAATGGCATTGGAGGTTGACAAGAATTGTCTTATTGTTTGTACACTTAAGATGGTGCTAGTTTTAAATAGTCTTATTTCGTGTCGCCTACAATTGTAAGATGGGGGGTGGTGAAACGGGATGTGGCTCTATCATGACTTCCCCTTCCTCTAGTCTGCTTGGACACTTCTAGAATTGAACTTACGCATACGAAAGAAAGAGCTAACTGTCAGTGAAATTCCTTCGCTCAGAAAGCATCAGCAAGAAAACACGTAACATGGGTGGTTCACCATCGCATGAATGTTTTACTGTAAAGGTGTAGTAACAGCTACTCGGAACACCAAGGGTTGTAAACCCAATCGTATCAAAGTGGATCTATCAACATAATGGACATTTGAGTTTTTCACGATAGGCGTTTCTATCAGATTATCTGACAGATCTTTACACAACCAACTGAGCTAGGCAGGAATCTGTTGGGCAGGAGATTTCTGAAGTGAGCTTTGTTTGTTTCATGGACCACTTCACATGTTGGACTTTGTTCATTTCAAGAATCAATAAAGCATGACTTTATAAAGGCCATGAAGATTCAGGCTGGCAACTGAATGTTGGCTTAGCTCAGTCGGTCAGGCATTGGCCTCATGATCTGGAGGCCCTTGTTTCAAACCCTACTGGTGGACATTTTTGACAATTTTTTTTTTGCTCTTCCCTGTGTAAAGATCTGTCAGATAATCTGACAGAAACGCCTATCGTTAGAAACTCAATTGATTCCAAACAAGGTTTCCAACTGTCATCGCACAAATTCTGTGTCACAAAAACTATTACTTGCTGTACTGAAATGAACCTAGCTAAAACTATCAGGCATAATGTGGCACAAATGATATTTTCATTGTCTATTTCATAGTAAAAATATTGTTTTGTAGATTTGAGAAGCCAACAGGAAATTGACAGGCAAAAGAATAAAACTACAGGTGCAGTGTCTTAAAACTTTGTATCGAATAAAGATACTGGGGACATATTGTGGTTTGGCACGTTTGAATACATGGTGCAGCTCACTCGACAAAACAAATTCTTACGCCATTGTGTCCACAATATCTTGATTAGATCGGCATTTTTTTAAATCGATGTTATTCTCATTTTTTTGTCTTTTTGACTAATATTTGTAGGTGTAATTATTATTTCAATATGCATCGGAGGAATCGTCCTTCTGATTCTTATTTTGGCGATATTACTGTGTGTCAGCAAAAGGTATGAAAGGTATAGTATACAATGTCAGCGTTCTTTTTCTGTTTGTTTAACTTACGAATAGCTTGCTGAAAGTCGCAATGCACTCAGTTTCCAAGACAACATTCATTTCAATAATTCAGGTTCCCCGTTTTAGATTTACTAAATATGTAATATTAGGTTTACTCACTTGGAATTGATATAATTAAGGGTAATGTGTTAACATATGAATGACATGTAGATGGATTTCCAGTAGAAATAAAATTGCAATGTGATGCCAAATGTGTCCATAGATGAAATTCCACCTGTATTATTTTTTTAACTCCATCTATAACCATATGTGATTTTTCATCAATTAAAATCTTTATTTATTTTTTAATTACAAGGAAAAATCCTAAAAATCAAGCAGAAAAGGACAGGAAACTCCGATTGCAGCAGAGATTAAACTCACTGAGTTTCTACGATAGCATTCCATTGTACGATAGTATGGGTCGTAGAACAGGGGCGTCCAGATCTCCTACCCTTGTTAGTGACCCGCCTGCCGGTTTGTGTAACCCGGGCCTTCACTCTGCTGCGCACGGACATGTTCTTGACCCGAAGCGCCTCCCTTGGAGTGGGAAGGAACATTCCTATTTTAGTCCAAGTGCCCATGAATTGGAATCAGACCATGACAGTGCTATCTATGCGGAACTGGATAAGAATTCCCGCAGTGGTCTGAGTGATGCGGACACTCCGCGTACAAGGAGTCCAACTCGCAGAACCCCTAACGGCGAGGGACCACCGGGTTACTCTCTCAACCTTAAACATGCCGATAAGGAAGAGGACATTTACACACACGTATAATAAATGTGATTCTGTGGTGATGTCCAGAATTGTTCCAATGGTACAGGTCATTTGATGTAAATTACATGAGGCTACTTGCTTGACACTAAAAGCTGATAATAAGAGTCAATCAATGATGAATTGTCAGAAATGTTTCCCAATCTGAATTGATTAACAATTGAATTTAATTATTCATTTGCTTTGTTTGATACAAACACACTACAACAATGCGATCTATTTCTTTATATAAACGGAAACAGTAGGTAATTCTTAATGCTGTTCAGTTTCTGGGCCAATTCTTGCTCAACATGAACAACTAAATACATGGACTATCTATTTAACATTTTGAATCTGGAACTAGATTTTGGGTAATTTGACCTTCAGTACAGACCATTTATGATAATTATTTTGTACATTTGCCATTAGTTCGCGTTCCGATTGTTCTATTCGGATCTTGTGTTATGTTAGTTTAGTTACTACAAAAGCTATACCACGAGCAGTTTTGCATCACAAATTTATATTCTTGGTGGTAATAGACTTATTTAGAAGATTAATGAGATTACGATTACATTTCTACACATTAAAAAGAGAAAAATTACGACCAACAAAATATAATGTTACATTAAATATTACTACAATGTTGAAATTCACCCCCTATTTATTGTACATTGTCATTAAACATGCTTTATAAGTTCATTATGTTTAAGAATAATTTTTCTGGCGTAGCCCCACTTAGATCCGCCAATGGCAATGGTTCTTGAAACAAAGATTCCTTGCCTGTATCTTCGTGACAGCTTCTGATGTAAAAATGTTTGATTCAACAGTTCTTCTCTGACATTTTTATTAATACTGCTCATCAGAGCATTGATTCTATCAAGATTTTTGTTTTTACTAGCCATGGAAAGTAATTTACCTATGAGTTTCATGGTCTATCTCCTTGGAACTCAAAGAATTGGAAACGTTCGGTCTGAATAATCATCAGGTTTTTTTAGATTAGTTTTGAACTGGATATGAGACAAATAAATGAAATCCATTTTTTTATCTCTGGAGGCATAATAAAAATACAGAAAAAAGGTCTGTTTCAACAACCACTATTATCATTTTTCCCCATTCAACAGCATTTCAATATTCATGGCATCAAAGCTCTACTTAACTCACAGTATTCAGAAGTATTTATTTGAAAACAAAATACATATATTGTTTTATCTTCTTTTGGAGCTTGTAAATGTGGTAACAAAGCCACAACACGGCTACCCATTCTTCAAATGTTCTCTGCTATATTTTCCTTTGTTCTTGCATGGCGTACGTATTATCTGTTATTGCATCGTATTTACCGCCCGCGTACGTACTGGACCCACCCTCCAGGAATTTTTTTTGTTTTGAATTTTTAAAATTTTTCTTTTTAAATTTTTTTTTGAAATTTTTTTTTTTTGATATTTTTCTGGGGGACATATGTCCCCGGGAATAGGTTAGCTACGCAGCGGGCGGTATGCCTCTTGCGTTTACGCAGGAGGACTTTCTTGTTTGGGAAAAATTTCTTCTTTCTCCTTTGTCTTCATCACAACCATTCTACTGTTTCAAGAATTGTCCTTGATAACCAGAGTAAGTATTATTTGTTGCATGAATTCCAGTTCTTACTTCAAGCATTTCGCAAAATCAACTACGTTATCTTACAGTGGTCTACATTTGTCGTATCATGTCTTCTTGCCAAAGACGTATTTTGTATAAATTTCCGATAAATATGTTGAAGAGATCTGCAGTATTCGCGATAAGTTAATAAAAAGTTAATAAAACCAACCGCGCATTACCCAATGCGCACTCTGTTGAAAAACATTTTAAAATCACTTGAATGATATTGAAATGAAATTTGTTCAAATTCAACAAGGGCATTAAAATATGGACAGGTTAGGGTTTCAAAAAGTTTCAAAGTTGCCTCTAGTGGAAATTGAACTCACAACACCAACCATCTATGCATTAGAAGGCCTAATGCCTATTCCACTCTGCCAGCCAGATATGTGCTGAATAGAAGATCCTTAAACTGAACTTACAATCGCTTATAATGAGTTCCCACCCGGCTATAACAAGAAAATTTCTTTGCACCATACTCATGGACAGCAATGTTAAAAAGTTCGGTTACAACAAGCACCCACCTACAACGAGCAGTTTCTTTTGCATCTTTTTGTTGTAAGTGGGACCCAGTGTAATGTCATGCTCCACTTCATTGTTTGGACTTGGATTATTGCTAGATTCTATAGAGCATGACTTTATAAGGGTCTGATAATCTGTGGCTGGCAAAGAATGACAGATTGGCAGAGTTGGATCAGCATTAAACTTCTAATCCAGTAATGGTTGGTGTTGTGAGTTCAATTCCCACTGGAGGGAACTTTATTTTTGGTGAAACTTTGTATGTATCAGTCAGGCGGTCTAATCGACTGAATATCAGGATAATTGTCAAAATCTTCTGGCGGTAACACTTTGAAGTTGACTTTTAAATTTGAAACTGAAATTTACATTCCACCTGATTGTACAGGTGTTAACATTCATTGAAACTAAAGCTGCTCTACAACCTCCGTATGTTTCAAGACAATTTGTCCACGGTAATTCTTAAAAAATATTTTATGTGACAACATGTACAGTGGAGCAAATGGATACTTCAGTCTCCATTCCACTAACGTTAAAACTGATAAACGCTGCACCAGCATTATAACACTACCAGCATCAACTACTTCTCCAACAGATGATGACATTAAAGCAACTAAAAAGTTTACTAACAATATTGCAACCAGAAAAACGTAAATGATATGAAGCACAAAGGCAGCATGTAATGAAGGCGACTTATATGCCGTTATATCAATCATATTCAACATTATTCTGAACACGGAGTAGATCCCATTACCAATTGTTTCAAATCCCTCCACGGTATCACACAGAGCCTGCCCTCTCAGAAACACTTGGAAAGCATGTGGAAATGGAATCAAAATAATAGCATAAACAAAAGTAAATTGTGCCATTATGGTCAGCATCTTTTGTATGCTGTTAACGAAACTACCCGTATAAGGCAATATTTGAACAAAGAACATTACTGACCAAGTACTGACATAGGTTACTATTATTAGGCCCAACTCAACGAAAATGTTATTCGGCACGACGAAGTATATCAAAACCCAAGCAAATGAAGAAATACTAAATATTAGCATACAAACTCTGTAATACACAACTGAAGTTATTAAGTGCTTAGGAATACCAAAGCAATGTTTCCATCTACTCCAATTGTAGAATATGGAAACAAGCCCTTCAAAAATATCTGACACGACAGAAAAGAAGCAATACAGAAAGAGATAAACAACTGCTAAAAGTAACCCTTCTAAATGATTGTAAGCTCCATACCAATCCACGGGGTTTTCTCCATCAACACAACTGTAATCATTTGAAGAGTTCGATACAACCCCCGTTGTATTCACAATGGTCTGAACAAACATCTCTAAAGAACCCACCGAACCCAATTGCCGAAGCGCGTGAAGTGTTAAATTGACACCAATTATAACGTAGAAACATATCATACAGGAAATACGCAAAACTGCCCATATGGCAATCAATGGTACATTACACTTTAACTTAGCGTTTACCCAACGATTTACAGGCCCCCTTGTCAGTAACTGAACAGCAACCTCATCCCTGAGGACTTTCCTGTCAGCGGATGTAAGAAGCAGCATTGGAGATCTATCTCTCCTATTATTACAGCCAAGAGACTCGTACTCGGTAATGTCATATTCTTTAACATTATAGAAGCCTTTGCGTTTGTTCTTTATTAGATACACACCATCTGTATTAAAAATTGCATCAAACATTTTAATACATCCCAGGTGCATTGCAAATTCTAATGGTCGTAAGCCCTCGCAATCCTCCATCTTTAACAAGTCATTTAGCTCGTCTACACTAAAAGTTCGCCTTAATCTGTTGTAGATCATCACACACTTGTCTTCCATTCCAGCTAACTTATGGCTGACAGTAATTAGATAATGTATGATGTTCCATCCTTGTTGGTCAACCAAGAACAAGTCTGCCCCAGCTTTAAGCACAATGTCAAAGACTTTTCCATGAACTAAGGCTTGGAATAACAGTGGCGGCTCCTGGAACAAACATTTCTCCCTGTGTCTGTGTCTGCGCAACGATTTCTGTTCTGGGAATGTAGGATTTAAGATTGTCTTCTTTTTACCTTCTGTACATTCACGTAATAGTAATTCAACCATTTGAATGTTTTCTTCTTTCACAGCGACTCTTAATTTCTCCAGAATCGTGAGATTGTCAACAGGATTCATTTCGTATGGCCTGATTGTTCTTCCAAAACCCATTCCACATCTCCAGATCCACTGATACCAACAGTCACCCGATTGGATACTAATTTGTCATCCATGAAAGAGAGGATTGTCAACATTTACCTTCTATTTACATGAAACGTATTTTGCGGTAACCAGGCTACGGCAGGAGTGACGAGCGTGATACAACAATCTATTTCTCTTCAATAATTATTTGATGTGATCTCACTAAAATCATTTCATTATTGGTCTTCAGTTAATATTTGGACACACCTAGAGTTCTAATAAAGCAATTTAATGAGATTCTGTTTGAGAATTTTTCTTGTATTTATGCTCCTCATCGGATGTATATACCGCATTGACAAATTCTAATTGACTGTTACATGATTATCCGTGTCCCAAAACATTTTGTAAACATTTAACAAGAAACCCTCTCATTTGAAGGCATATCGACTGTGGCCCCATCGCTATGATATACTGACACCTGGTGGGCTTCCTTCATGGCCGGTGAAAGGGCTGGAAGGAGGGGGGGGGGCTGTCCTATTACATTATGGAATAGCTTCCCAGTTTATTGTGGGACAGTCTGTCACAGAATCAAACACATGACTGAAAACATTACCTTCCCAGCGTACTAAGTACGCAGTCGGCAATGAGGTTTCTCTTACTAAATTAAACATTTTTCGAGTCAACTAAGACGTAACAGCAATCAGAATATTCATAAAAACTACTAGATGAAATCGTTGGTGAATAACTTTTAAAATTAATTTCTATCAAAAGCAATGTCTATATAATTCTCATCAAATGCATTAACAAAGCTGGTGTGCATACAACTGTCTACTTTGTAAACTTGAATGAGTACATTACTTCTCTTGAAAGTAATTCTGTCCAAATAATTACAAACAAAATGGAAATAAGATATTTAATAATAAGATAATTGAAATAAGATAATTAAGATATTTAAATTTCAACCAGCCTGGTGCATTACACAAAGTTCCAGAATTCTTTCTTTTCGATTTTTGAGTCAAAGGTAAAACAGTAAACGTTCTTTCATGAAATCTGTAAACACGTCTTGTGCAAGAGTGCGTAGAACAGGGTAAGCGGATACTAGAGTCTTCATTCAACATCACAATATGCATTTCCAGCATCACCTCCTTCTTTGATATTTGATATCTGTTCATAAAAGCCACAAATTGCTCGAGACATTAGTCTCTGTTCTCTTAGTGTGAAGATGCACTGTCCTTGTATTGGTAGTAATGATGATATTCATGATTTCCATACTTATACTTTCAAAAAATACGTGAAAGCAGTTTGTACAAAATACAAACTCACCATCACAAGTAAAAAACCTAGGTGCAGTGAAATAAACTGTCACATATTTTCTTTGACCACATCAAACTGTTGGGGTGTTTCTCCTACAAGTCCAAAATGAAGAAAGAAATCTTTGATAATGAATGATAAAAGATATTTATTTCAACAATAGATTTGAAAGTGGCAAATGATTGCTTTAACAAGTTGGTCTGGT
The DNA here is from genome assembly GCA_038406175.1 of Haplosyllis leylae. Taxonomy (NCBI): domain Eukaryota; kingdom Metazoa; phylum Annelida; class Polychaeta; order Phyllodocida; family Syllidae; genus Haplosyllis; species Haplosyllis leylae. Next base: position 14,374 of record JBCAUG010441336.1, read on the forward strand.
TATATTTAAACATTCCGAATGGAGAAGTACACACGTAATAATAACATGTACAATTATCATACAAAACTGGAAAATAAATATTCAATCAATCCTACCTCTGTCAGCAGCACTCTCTTCTAACATCAAAATAACTTAAAAGATAACTATCCTGAACCTCGTGGAAATCTACCTTGGATTTTATGGAGACTTATACACCCTTTCCATTCTTCGTACTGAAATTTCAGCTCACGAATTACGCTGCACAACATAACACATTTCCTGGTTAATTTTCCACATCTATTCACAGCCAGTGTGCACACGAATTATTCTTTTACTGACGAGGTACTTTTTCAGTTTCTCATTTTAAAAACGAACGGAAGAGTCCTATGACATATTGCCTTACGAAAAATACTAGATTCAGTCTGCTTACTACAGTAACATTGCACATAGTGACTGAATAGCTACAATCGATGATTCTTCATGCACTACCACATCAAAATTTAAAGAGAAAGTTTAAAATAATTAAAATCACGAAATACATGTCTGGTACAAAGGCTTATTTAAAATGGTCTCTTCATAGCTGTTTTAAACTATCAATTTTCTTGCCACCAATTAAATTGCCTTTTAACTAGATTAATGCTGTTCAGAGCAAGACCATTCAAGTATGATCTTCCAAGTTTCAATCTGATTTTACATGTGTGAAACTTTTTCAACCTTCAAGTCTTCCCTTTTAATGAACACACTGATGTTATATTTTTTTAAATGACTAAAACAGAAAGGCAACCGAATACCTTACTTCCTTTTGTACTTCTCCCTGCTGATACGCCATGCTTTGAGCAATTGGTAACTAAAATATATACCGAAAAAATGCAGCTGAAGGGCGATGGTTAGGAACATTGCCCAAAGGACTATAACAGGAAAACCTTGGAAGGTCAGCCCCACTTCTTTCGTATTCAGGTAGGCCATAAAGTCATCAAACAAATAGTACATTGCATAAACGACTGGTCCGAGTCCAAAGACTATGCTGCCTATCAAATACTGCTGCATGAGGAACACAGTATTCCGGCGGATTGCAAGAAGTCCAAATATTGCAGGGACGAAGCTGACGAGCCACACAAATTCCCAGGTCATAGCTCGCGGCAGACGCAGTTTCTGTAGCGCACTAGGTGGACGTACGCCAAACATGACGAAGAAACTGACCGAAAGACGTATTAACATCAGAAGAGCCAGAGTGAAGTGCAGGAACACCGCAAACGTCAGCCGTGACTTGTTGGTGGCACTACAAAGTGAAAACACGAATTGAATAATTTTGTCTAGAACTGTCAGTAATTTTGCACAAGAAGAAAGTCCTCCCGCGGGAAACCGCACGAGGCATACCACCCACAGCATAATCTGTGTGTGTGTGTGTGGGGGGGGGGGGGGGGGGCGGGGGTGCCCCCCCAGTCCTGCCCTAGCCCGCCCTAACCGGGGGGGGGGGGGGAATGAGGGCCTC
>JBCAUG010441446.1:0-15840 GCA_038406175.1 Haplosyllis leylae
CTTTGGCAAATGTGTGATAAGGGTACTGTTTCATTTCCTACACATTGTATCTCGTAGGAAAACACACAAAATGTTAACATTGTGTCTAGTTTGACGTGGAACAAAAAATACACTTGCAGTGCGAAAGAGTTAATCGAAATGAAGTCACATAGTTCATTGGATGGAATTTTTTTCGGTCGTGTTCACACGCAATAGAGTTTTTCACAAAACTCTCTGCAATACAAGATTGCCAACTTCATTTTTGCTCTACCAATAAAAATCAGCTGGTCTAATAAAGGGTGTAACCTTGAAATCTACTCCTCATACACCCCTTGATTTTTAATTTCACATTTGCTAACATCACTTAGTCCAAATAAAGAAGATAACTCGAAATGTATGGGAATACAAAGTTGTCAATAATGCCAACATTGCCAACTTTGTGTGTTTGTGAAAAACTCGATTGCAAAGATCCATCCCCACCCTACCTATCTCATCGCGCCAACAACTGCACCTTGCCCAGCACCATCTCGGCTACCGGTTTCATTAAAGACTCGATGGGTCAGTGTTTCACTGACATAATGGTCCTCAGCTACCGCCTCGGACACATTACCTCAGTGAAACACTGACCCAGAGGTTTCTTTAACTATTTTAAAAAATGCTCCATTGAAATAACACTGGTGGAGTTCAGATTGCATGTTGCTTTTAATTTGGTGAAACTGCTGCATTGCATTGCATTGATTTGCTATGCATTTCAGTTCAATTGGATAACAAATCCATTGTTGAGCATTGACTTGAAATGCATTGCAGTTCAATTGGGATTCCTTATGTTAAGACAATAGCAGCCCCACATACATATTTCGTCAAATTAATGTGCTTCTGCGATGAATAGAAATTTGCCATAAAAGTTTTTAATGTTGCCTGAACGTTTTCTATTGCAGTGTCCGCCAGTGGAAGTATTCCTGACGCTGAGGATTCGACTGGAATCGGTGCTGTTCTCCACTGGAGCTTTAATACTCTGGACGGGCTGATACTAATGGAAGGAACTCAACAAATTGACTACAATCCACTTATTGAAGGAAAGGTGGGTCATAACAATCAGAGAACCATGTATGTTGAATATCTTCTCTCATCGCAATAGGAGAAAATTAGGAATTAGGCACCAACCAATCAGTGGTTTGAAGCACAACAACTTTATTCACTAAATCTGTACAGACGTGAAAAAGAAATCTAATGATGGACAACTATACCACTAAATTTTAATTTTTGATGCCAACATGTTGCAAGCTCAAGTGGCAACTATATTGCAGCTGATACCATTTTGTGAAGTGATTGTTGCTTTGTTGGAAAATGTTTTCATACAAGCTTTACCATTTTCAGTTCTTGGGTTCATTGAATTAGATCAAGATGACGCATTGTATTAATTAATTATATTATAGATAAAGACTCGATGGGGAATGTTTCCTCCAAAATAATTCTTTCAAGGGCCCTTAGGGCCCGAGAATGAATTATTTTGGATGGAAACATGACCCAGAGGTCTTTATCTATTTTAAAGCATGCCCCTGGAGACTTCAGATGAGCCTAGAAACAGTGGAATTAAATTTTATGGCCTGACCTATTGCTCTATTATGGAAACTAATTGCAATTTTAGATTCATATTGTTATTGACAAATGTTCAAAATGACTCAGTCCTTGAAAGGCTCATTTCAAGTTTGGATTTTGAACAGTACACATCTCAGGAGGAGCCAAGTTTAAAGTGACGGAAAATGCCTTTAGATTTGTAGAAAATGTTTGAAATTTTTTGTACATCATTTCTGGCTATGTGTCTCAAAATGTACCAACGGATTAACCATTTGGATAATTATTTTATGGTTAAAGAATTCCTCAAATATTTGATTTGTGATACGAAAAGTGCATGCCTTCAAAAAGGTAAAGAATTATTAAAATACCTTACTTCTTGTGGTCTAATCACTCCAATAAATGCATATTTGAGCTCAAATTCATTTTTGTAGTCTGGAAAGATGTATTGCACGACATATGTATCTCTTTTTGTTTCAGTTCTAGGTGCAGAAGTGTCAGCAGAAGTGGCATGCCACTTCTCATGACACCTCTATTGAGACCCATGTTCAACAAATTGCTTTTGATAACAATAAGCAAAGGACGTGGGTTTTCTCCAAAATAAAATGCTCCTTCGATGAATAGAAAAAGGTGTCAAAGTGCTTTAATAAGATTAGATTGGATTGGAATGATCTGTCTGTGGTTTATTTTTGAACCACAGGTGCATATGTTTTCCTCCAATCATTTATAAGTTGCTCCTTGGATTGCCAAATACCAAATGAGTTTGACAAAATTTACAAATGCTAAAATAAAAAACCTAAATAGTATCTTCCCACATTTCTGTTTGGCTATACTTACTAGATTTGAGAACTTAATAACAAGATCCATATCACCATCAACGTTGGGTCATCAAATAGAATTTATTGCTTACTGTCCACAACAATGTGTTTTTGTTCAGGTTGAAAGCGCCCTGAAGCTAGTACGCACCAGGGAACAGTGGGTTGATCTTGGTATACAAACAGACGCCTGTCTCGTCCTTCCTGAGACCTGTGGACCAGAGGGCGCTGCTGTAGCGTTCTGGTTGAAGATTCACCACTGCCGGGGAATCATGTCGTCGTATGAGCCATCAGACACAGGGTTCATTATCTATTGCTTTTCTACTTACGGTGACCTGATGTAAGCTCTTTTAATTTAATTTTCTCATTTTTATACAGTTTACTAAATTAGTCAGAGGTTAGTTAACCGTCATGGTCAGAGAGATGTGACAGTACCAATCTGTTTCACACTTAGCACCTGAGTTTTCTCTGTATGTTTCAGATTTTGGTTCGCTTCGTCCAATGTCGTCTGGCGCAAGTATGTTTCCAAAGTGGATGGCCAGTGGATTCATCTGGTTTTGAACTACATGGGACCAAACGAAGGAATCCAAGTGTTCAAAGATGGCGCTCTTGTTCCTGGGCTCTCGGATAAATTCGACAACAGAAGATCCCCGGGAGATGGCAGACTTGTTCTCGGAAGGACGTATACCAAAACAGGTGGCTTTTATAGCTCAGTAGATATGGATGAACTTGTTTTCTTTAACCGGAAGTTGATGGCGCCGGAAGTGGAGACAGTTTACAACAAGGACAATTGATTTTTTTCTGTGTACTTCACAGATACATCCTGGACAATCAATTCAGCCAACTTTTCACAATCTAATATAATCATATTTTTGGGTTGGAAACAAAATATTTCAAAGGGGTTTCAGGAATGGATATTTTTGTTAAACTCTCAAATGATAGACAGAATAGACCTCAATTAGATGCTGCTGAATTGATAAAGAATGTTCATTCCCTGTTGATAAACTATAGAAAGACTCGAGGAAATAGTTTTAATAGCAAAGTATTTGTGTTGTGAGGATTGTTTTCACATCACGTTGTGCAAAGCTTTGTATTAATTCCATAATCAATAAAAATCATTCATTGGAAATGAACCATTATGCATAGTTGCTGCTTCTTATTGATGAGATTAATATTTGCGTTATGGGAAAAAACGGTTTTAATCACGGAATGTCATTAAATCCCATAAATAAAAATCATTCATTGGAAATGAAACATTATGCTTCTTATTGATGAAATTAATATTTGTGTTATGGGAGAAAACGGTTTTAATCGCGGAATGTCATTAAATCCTTATCCCCAGTGTAGTGATAAAATTCATTCATTGGAAATGATCCATTATATGATGTTTTCGGTCGTTAGTGATCACAGACAATTGAGTTTTTCTAAATCCAATTCTATGGACTTTACAGGATTTGTAGAATGCTATTTTAGTAGACTGTAATTTTCCAAATAACAGAAAGTAGTATTCTCCAAATTCTACGGATTCTGTACATTCTATAGAATCGAATTCCGGAAAAACTCAAATGAGCTGAAACATTGTAGACCGATTAAGATTTGTCTCATTGGAGATTGATCTGGCCCTGAAACATAATTTGTAGCCTCCCTTATTTTGCAAAGCTCATTCTTTTATTTCTTCAGAAAATGTTAACATTTTGGTCATAAATTACTTGAAAACAAATCTCTTGAACTCAAATACCTAAAATGCAATAAAAAGATAAGAATGAGAGAAATCTCCGGTAGTTCTTCGGACACCATGATGTGACAGCTATGTGTTCAGTGGAAAATGTAAACATCTAATTAGCATAGATCTATGCCGTGTGGCACTATGGAAACTAATGGAAATGAAAACTTTGGAAACTTTCTGGAGTGAAAGAATTTTCTCTTTTCACTGGATCCAGCTAATTCAGTGACAAAAGAATACAAAAGATTGCCATATTGAAACCTTCTGTCTCTTGTGTGAGGAAGACACATGTAACAGAAAGGAATTTTAAATTGAACCCAATTCATGTTTTAATGATTTATTAGATTCCCTGAATTTTGAAATTTGATGTGTGCATCGAAGAACCAATTTCAAAATCGAGTTTTCCTTGATTCTGTAGAATTCTACAGATTTTTTTTTAAAAAATCGTAAAAAGTGGTATTTGAACCCACTACCTCTTGCTTGAGTGTTAGAAGTGCTAGCAGGGCACCACAGAGACACAGGTGATAGAGACAACATTGAAATGGATCCAATTCATGCTTCAGTGATTTATCACATTCTATAGAATTCCATAGAATTCTACAGAATGCGTCTTCATAAGGAAAAACTCGATTGAAAGCTTTTGAAAGCAGAAACCGTATGATACTTGACAGCTGTTTGGTTCTCATCCGAATGTTCTTGATGCTGCCAGAGAGCATCAGTACACTAATATAGATAGATACTGCTAAATTGATAAATGAACCGTTGCTGCAACACGTTCAAGGAAAGCACGTGGGCACATAGATTACATCCCAATTGAAATCTCATTGATTCTAGATAAAAAGAATGTGTCTTACAATGCCGGATTGTTATCAGTAGAAAGTTCTCTGGAAGAATTCAGTGTAAAATCAAAAAGGATCTTCAGAAATCTTTAAATTTGGTGAAAAAATTGCAGTAGACGGAGTTTGTGATCTAAGGCTTCTGCGCTTTAACAGGAAACGCCACTTCTTTGTGATGAGTGAGTTCCTGGCAGATTTCTTAGCACTCGACAGGTTCCTCAATGTCATTTATTCGAGGTTATGTATTTAATGCCCCCCCCCCTCGCTTTTATTTGGAACGGTGCTAAGTGAACAAAAGAAACATGCGTAGCTTGATGTTCTTTGTCACAGATCTCCTTGAGTGTGGAGTGCATGGCCTGTTTCATTTCGATTCTTTTGTAGTTCCCATTCAACATAAGCATCGTTTTCTTGCGACATCCCTTACTCTACTGTTAATGAGGATCAGTGCGACTCAAGCGCCATCTTTTGACAGCAGATTCAGCAAGGCGAATCCAGGAGAGGGCGTGACTGGAAAAGTTGAAGAGAGTTACTCAATTATCAGTCTAGACGAATGTATTGTAAGGTATTTTGACGCGAACCCTTTGTTTAGAGTCCGTTGGCAACTCAAAATCATACAGGTCTATTCCGGTTAATTCAAAGTGCTTGAATGTCAAATTTCTTCTTCAATTCAAGTGAAAATTTGAACTAAATTATGACTTGTAATTCAAATTTTGCAATAAACTTTGAATTACAGGTTATTTTGAATTAGGTCTTCAATTTAGGATTTAGTTTGTATTAGTACTTTGAATTGTGGCTTCCCTTTATATATTGAATTGGAAAATGAACCATTGTATAAACAGTACCCTATGGATGTTTGTTTTGTCATTCTTTTGACTCGATTGACTCACACTCACTTGTTTAGTGTCAACAAATAATAATAATAATAATAATAATAATAATAGTTTATTTACTCTCATATGGTTTACATGATGTCACGTATAAAAATAGAAAAGTTGAACTTCGCATGTCAGTTAGTGAACTGTATGAGAGAAGGGTCCACCATAGACCAGTACTGGTCGTATACCATAGTATTTAGTGTCCTACATTACTACAAACAATAAATAATTTTATATAAAACAGTAAGTCTTTGTAACTTATTTACAACATAGTAAATGTTAATACGACAAAGCAAAAATGAAGAGATTACTGATCCGTGTTTACACCTAAAATACATCAATCTTAGTTAATGAGAATGAGACACGTCTATCTCTTCCAATTAACACTTTTAGAATAAATACTGATATGTACCATTGTGAGCAGTCCGCACTTATTTGGAATGGTTTTTTCTATAAGGAAAAAAGTTCTGCGTAATATTTAAAATACAATAATCACACTGAGACACTAATACAAAAGATGTTTAGACCTTACACTCAACATAGCCGCTAAGTCGTGTTTATGCCCAGCACATGTATTCAATTAGTGCATCAACGTTCAAACCTTACACACTATGTAGTAGTGTAGTTATGTTTATGCCCAGCACCTGTACTTGAATATTACATAAATGTTTGTACCAATCACAAACTCGTTTTGTTCGTTATAGTTTAACACAGCATTACTGACGTTTAGACCTTACACATACAATATATATCTGTTTATGCCCATCTTGAGCTTTATAATAGTGGCAACATTATGCCAAAGGAAAACGTAAAATTATAGATGGTGTTTGCGTTTAAGCTTTACACGCATGATAATCAAAATTCTGGTCATACCCAACTCGAGTCTATATATATCAATACTGTAAATGGTCTTAAACATGTTAATGTTCTTATGAATGTTAATGTGCTTTGCAAAATAGCACTAGTAAGAAAAAATTCTGTACACTGGTAAACAAGAACTGTTTATGCCTAAAATACAAAGACTGTATAAGAGTTCAGTATACACTAGATGGCTTGTGTCATAATAATTGAGTGGGATACTTAAATGTTTTTCTGCAATTCTCACATTTATACTGTTCCTCTGAGGAATGCGTGTATTGGTGAGCTTTTAAGTACCTTTTATCTAGAGTAGTATAGTCACATTCAAAGCATTGATGCACTTTCCCGCTGTGAGTTTTAATGTGCTTCGTTAAATCACTTTTCGCAAAATACCACTTGCCGCAGATAGAGCCATTTGGAAGTGCTTTATTACACATATGGCCTGGGTGTCTGAGATGTTTTAACCTGTGATATTTTAGATTGCTTTCAAACGGAAATACTTGTCCACATATACGACACGGATGATCTTTTTGTGTATGGCTATATTTATGCCGAAGAAAGGTACTCAGATTGTTAAATAGCCTATTACAAACAGAACATTGCAATGGTGGGTGCATTGCCCTGTAATGGCTACTAATGCCAGCTAAGGTTTTATCTTTGTACATACAGTTCTTGACAGGACATGAAAAATTCTGTTCCTTCTTTCTTCTCTTGAGGTTGAAGGATTTACCTTCTCATTCTTGATCGGCTTGTTGTCAGTGTTTGGTATGGGATGTAGATGTGGTCCATGAGGTTTGGGCCTCCTCTTATGATGACTGGATGTTGAGATAGTCGAGATATTTATTCTGGGGGTACTGACCTTGTTGTTGTTACCGCTACTTGTGTTTTTTAGAACACTAGAGTCAACATCTGGCTGCACGCTTGCCTCCAGTGGCACTGGTTCATTTCTTGGTTCGTCCTCACTAGCAGGTAATGGTGAGCTTGAACTTGAGGAGTTATCAGTGTCAGTCAGAGTTGTTACAGTTTGTAATCCTGTTTTCTTACGAGTTTCAATAATCTTTAGCTGAGCATTGATTCTGCTCTGCGAGGGTTCTTTCAACCCAACTGGAGCATTCCTTCTATTCCTTTTCTTCTTAACCATATAATAACTGTCACTGCTATCATCAGGTTCAAGATACGACCTTTTTTAGCCTGGTACTATTTCTTGAATTCGATTGATAGTCCACTGTTTACTCCAAGCATCCTTCAACCACATGTTCCTAACTTCTATTTCAGGGTTTGTCATGAAAAACAGATTACTTAATTCAGAATCAGTGCATGTAGTCATTGCAGCTGGTGGATCCGGAATACTAGCATTCACCTCCATCGGATTGTAATCCCAGTATGTAGGAAGTTCTAAATTTGAAATGTTAACACATGAGTTATTACATTCTGTGTTTATTCAATAATCTGTGCTTCCTTGTTTGTGCCCAGTGCTTCCACTTCTGTACTAATGTTAGAATCGTCATTTATGCCTGACACAGTACGGCATGTTGTATTGTTTATACCTGGCACAACTGGATCTGTGTTGTGGTTCATGCCTAACACATTTTTGACAGAGATAACATTCACAGTTTCACTGTTCTCGCTGGAGTCAATGTTTATGCCTGTCACATCACCACCTGCCTCAATAGTGTTTGTACCTGGCACATCCGAATTTATGCTAAAGTTCATAACCAAAACATTTTCAGTAGATGCTTGCTATTTTGACTCTGTTGACAAATAAAATAAAAATAAAAGCCAATTTTCAACGCTGCTGCAAGTTGAGCAGTTCATTGAATGGCCTTCCCAGTACATAGCCCCAGGAAGGCTTTGCCCTTGGTCCTCCAAGGATACTAACCTAGATCCTTCCTCTTCTGGCTGCCCTTGCCCTTGCCATTTCCCATGTCAATTCTATCTCCTTGACCATGGTGTCTTGTTGTATAATGGCCCTTGCTTGTTGGAGTCTATTTAAATTGGCCTGTAGGATGCCCACCTGCACATGCTGTATTTGTAAGTTGATATTATACAAATCCTTTGCCAACTGATCAAATTGCCTTTTTAATTCTGCTTGAGACACTCCATCCAGTGCTATTGTAAAAAGAAAGTGACAAGTTTTGACAAGGGATGAGCTACATATGTTGGCTAGCCTTTGATGTGGCTCTCTAACTGGGCCAAAGTGATCATACAGCTTGTGTTGAAAGAGTTGAAAGGACCACCCAGGCTGCTGAATGTTGTCGAAAGGGTCAAAACCTGGTATTACCGATGATCACTTTGACCACTTTGATCATTAGAGAGCCGCATCAAAGGCAAACTGACACCTGTGGCTCATCCCCTGGGAAACTTGTCACTATAACCATGGATGTTGACAAGCAAGGAGCTAAATTGCAAAAAAAATCAAAAAGCTCCAGTGGCAAATAAGGAATGAGGTTCTGTTACCAACTAAGATAACAAAGAAAGAGAAAGAAATCAAGGCTCTTCAGAAGCAAATTAAAGGCCTTCAGAACCAATTGCCACCCCTGGTGGTGACCAAAGTGGTCCACAAGTAAGGTTAGTATCCCAGGGGGACCAAGGGCAAAGCCTTCCTGGGGCTATGTAGTTCTACTGGGAAAGCTGTTCAATGAGCCACTTAACTTGGCGAATAGATTGTAATTTAAACCTATAGTGTATTGGCCAAGGTGAGGGACCACTGGCTAGCAAGGGTCTAGCAGCATTGAACAAACAAAAATACTCTTAAAATTGGCTTTTATTTGTCAAAGGAGTTGAAAAATCAAGCATTTGTTGACACTAAACAATTATTGGCATAATATTACTAAGGTAAAAAGGTCTAAAAAGACTGCTTATGTCTGGTATCTTCAAAAATTTCAAAAAACATGAACCATTCTATATTGTACACAGAAGATATGAATAAAAAAAATTATTATTAATCTGTGTCAATAGAGTCAAAAGAATGGCAAAACACACACCCATAAGGAACTGTTTATACAGTGGCTTCCATTAACAAGATAATTCCAATTTCTTTGAATTACACCAAACTTTGAATTAAATGGCTCCAAAACTTCGATTTACTGTTACTTTGAACTAGGTTAGTCCTTAAAGTGGCTTCAATCAATGGAACTTTGAACTAACCGTGTTCAAATTAACAGTAATTTTTAACATTGGAGGGATAGGGACCTTGCCAAAGATTGAGGGAATAGTTTGAATTAAGTGACACTTCGAATTAACCGTGTTCGAATTAACAGGAACAGACATGTAACATTTTCTGATACTGCTCTGGTGCTGCTGAATGTAAGGCCCTCCAGTTCAATGGAATCCGGCCAGGGAGCTGCATTTTAATCAGCGACAACTCAACCTTTGAGGATGGAACTATGTTCATGGCTGACATGAGTAACGTTATCATATACATAAAAGGTAAGGATACAGGTTTTGTTATATGATTGATGGCTCATTGGTGGTTGATTGGTGGTTCATTGGACTGTCTTTGGTCACTTATTGTTGTTGGAAAGTTGATGGAAACTGTGCGCACAATGTTTCTACGTGTGGCCAGTCCAGTGGCGGATCCAGGATTTCCCCGAGGTGTGGTATACATGAAAGGTAAGGGTCCAGGATTTCCTAAAGGAGGGGGCGCCCACTATAAAGGTTGGGGAGCCAACCTATTATTTTGGCCAATTTCCCCAAAATGTGCATAAAAACTTTGGATCCGGTAAGGCGGACATCCCCGGTGCCCTCCTTGGATCCACCAATGGCTACTATAGAGCTTTTATGAATACGGTGAGCTTAACGTATCAGTGGATGCTTCTCAAATTTCTAAAATTTCTGTTCCAGTGTACTCCAGTGGAAGTATTCCGGTTCCTGGTGGGTGGAAGCAGCCAATAGGATGGTCTGGATCTGGTCCTGTTCTCTACTGGAGCCTAGACAATCTGGAAGGTCTGGTACTAATGGAAGGAATGGAACAAAAGGACTTTGATGCCATTGCTGATGGAAAGGTGATACAATTCACTCCTTTTCGAGAAGCCGGCAACACAAGTTTGGCTTTTCTACTAACACCTCTTGTCCTTTATTTGAAATTGCATCAACAAATTTGGCGGAACCATCCTGTTTAATCTACTGAAATAATATGTACAGAAGATAATTCTTTCCAGAATTAGATTGCCATATGATATTTTGGCCATTTATGATGATTTCTGAAAAATTCGAATGTAGACATTTGTAAAAATTCAATTTTGGGAGGATCATTACCATTTATAGATCAATTTCTTTTTCTTTTAGGTTAAAAAAGCCATAAGGTTTGATTACAGGAAAAGCCAGTGGGCTGATCTAGGAGTCCAAACAGACGCTTGCCTTGTTGTCCCCGAGACGTGTGGACCAGAGGGCGCTGCTGTAGCTTTCTGGGTAAAGATTGACGCATGTATTGGAATCATGGCATCATTCGCGGATAATACAGGATTCATGATATTTTGCTATCCAGATCTAAGCATGGTGTAAGTTCTTTCAATTGAGTTGTTTGTTTGAAAAAATAGGTTAGAGAATCTGTTGCTTGAAAAAGTTCATTGGTTCAACCACCATGCGATAAATAAAACACATGAAATGGTCATCTCTGCATGTTCCAGCTTTTGGGTCGGTTTGTTGGATGGCGTCATAGTTCGGATCATTCCTAAAGTTGAAGAAGACCAATGGATCCATCTGGTGTTGAACTACAAAGGAACCGTCAAAGCAATTGAAGTGTTCAAAGATGGTGCTCTTGTTCCTGGCCAGTCGACCACATCAATAATCAGCAGATCTCCGGGAGAGGGCAGACTTGTTCTCGGAAAGAGGGAAACCAACAGAGACAACTACTACAGCTCAGTAGATCTAGACGAACTAATCTTCTTCAACAGGAAGTTGACGGTGCCTGAAGTGGAAACAATTTACAACAAGGACAAATGATTATTCTCTTTGAGAGTTACGGTGGATTTCCAAGGACTAGTATCCAGTACTGGAGGACAATTTTCTGATTGGAGATTTGCTGCAGGGCAGTTTCTTGTCATCGAAAGAAAATTGACAAAAACCTATATCTATCCTAAAACTCGGTACAGACAGTTAAAACTATCAAAGCTTTTGTACATAACTCAAAACATACAGCTGTCGGTCTGTCTGCTAAATATATTCGACAGCTAGAATAATTCTCTAATCTTGGGGAACTTACTGTGTAAGTTCCATTCATTGAGAACTACAATCTATTTATTTCATTGTTGTAGGATTTCAAATTTTAAAACTTGTATTTGAATTTATCGGGAAATGTTGAAAAAAACTCACGGATATTTTAACTTTAGTCAAATTATATTTTCTGTGGTAAATAAAAGAAATATTGAAGGTATCGTGTGATAAAAGATCCGCAACCAATCGTTGTTTGATTCCCTTGTGTTTTATTTCTGATATCCTTTGACATTGTCAATCGAGTTTTCTCTAAATGTTTTCACTGAATTCGCTGAATTTAGTGACAAAACAAATTAAAAATTAAAAAATTAGGATTGTGGGGTTGGAACCCCAGATCTCCTGTTTAAGAGATAGAGATGATACCACAAGACCACAGAGACACAGGTAACAGAGCAGATCCTTATACCAATTCATGCCTCAATCGAGTTTTTCCGTAATTGTCATTGAATTCAGTGAATTGAATGAATTTAAAATTTGGTGATGTCACTGAAATGAAGTCATCTACATTTAGTGACTGTCACTATGTAAAAAAGATAACATAGTCTTGATTATTGCTTACTTTCTATGTTTTCTATTTTTTGGCACATTATTAAATAAAGCCTGTCATTTGTAAACATATGTCATAATTTTAGTCTTTTTATAGAAAGAACCTTGTATTTTATTTATTGTTATCTGCTTATTTCATAGATACATCACCATGAATCCAATTCAATGAATTCATCGAATTCGATGATAACATTATGGAAAAACTCGAGTGATTTTTCAGATTCTCTGAATTCGCTGAATTCGATGAAAGTTCTGCTCTATTTAGAGAAAACTCAAATGGTGTCATTATTGAAAAACAAATAAGTCTAATTTTTTTATCGTTGTTCATGCTTTTTTTTCACAGAACCTGTGAATAGTAAAACGGAACACATCAGAGTTTTTCACAATCTCTTCGCAATACAAGAATGCCAACATTGCCAACTTTGTTTTAGCTCTGCGATTAAAAATCGGCTAGTCCAATGTAGCATTTATCCTGAAAATGTAATCCTCATATGCCCTTTGGTTTCTCATTTCACATTTACCAACATCAGTTGATGTAAGTAAATGAGAAAATTGCAAATATATGGCAACACAAAGTTGGCAATAATGCCAACATTGCCACTTTTGTGTGTTTGTGAAAAACTTGATTACTCGGTTGCAGAATTATCGAATTAACTGTCAGATCTAAAAGACACAGACATAAGTGACCCTCCCCCGCATTCCAATTGTACCATGAAAACAGACAATATTGTGACAATATCTAAACTAATGAAACTAATGAAACTGTTGTACTTAGTAATATTATAGCAGCCAAGATTATTAAATTTTAAGAAACTATCACAAAAGAGAAAAAAAGAATAACAGACTGGGTGTGGATACAGAATTCCAGTCCACCATGAACCTTAATTATTACCAGCCGCATACGAACCAGGGACTATAATATCTTCCGTTTGTTTGTCTGTTCACCAGGGAGGACAGGAGGGGGCAGGGAGCAGCCAGGAAGAGGGTAGCCCCTGCCAGGGTACTACCCTTGTCCCGTCCATACCTGACCCCCCCCCTGCTAGGACTAGGACAGCATAACCAATCCCTCAAGGCAGGAATTGCCACGCACAGAACATAGCCCAGGCTTGCGTTTTCAAGCAGGAGGACTTTGTTGTTGAATATTTTCATTAAGGTTGCTGTCCCCACTTGAAATAAATCAATCGAATGAAATAAATTGTAGTGCAAATTGTCAACAATGACAATAGAAATCACTCTGTGAAGTTTGAAAAAGGTTCATCATTCTGTTTTTAGCAGAGCTGTTTTAACAGCTTTGCTCTTTAAATGGGAAATATTTTTTGGTCAAATCTCACGATTTCTCTCAAGTTTCAGAAATTATTGAGAGATTTGAACGAATGGAGCTGTCTGATTGGCTGAGAGAGGTGGTCACATGACTTGGCAGTGAGATTTGGGGTGGACACGACAAGTTTGGTAGTTTCCATGTGGAAACGACAGCTCTGCATGAAGCATACTGGCTTTCTTGTTGGTTATTTGAATGATGAAGTTGGCTTCCAGGTCCATTGAAATCAATTGTAATCTGTATTTTTCTCAACATTGGCACAGTGAAATTCTTTTAAACTTTACACTCTGTTTTAATTGATAAAATGGTATTTTTTCAGACAAAAATATTTGATGAAATTAACTTCTTTTTAATTATAATTTACATATTACTACAATTCAAAGCTGTTTATTGATTCCCCATACAAATTTCTATGGACAACTGGCATGCAGAATGCATTGGTATTTGACAATGGACCATCAGAATGCATTGCAATTGACCACAGTTCAATTTGGTTAAAGAGGATAATAATACAGCTGGTGGTCAATGTAGCATAACTCTGCGTTTTTACGAGAGTTTTATGTCACAACACGTCATAAGTGGGTACAGCAACCTTAAAGTGTGAATAATTCTGGGGAATCACCTTGCCATATTTACAAAAATGTCTTCAAACTTGATAAAACGAGCTCTGATTTGATGATTGTGTAATAGAGAATTAACGACATGAGTGTATTCTACATTGCATAAAACTGAGCAATCACATTTTGAAAATAGTATATACGTGTCACGCAATCGAAGTCCCCTTTAATGTTTTGGCTAGAAACCATCAATTACTATGTAGTAATTGATTGAGGTAAATTTGTACGAGAGAATTAGATCTACGAAATATATTGACAATTTCAGAGAAGATGCGAACAGAATATTTTGGCAGCAGATTGTAGAGATCAGAAAGAAAAATAAAAAGATAAATGGATAATACGAAATCCCAGCATCTTGAGTATAAAATGGGAAACGAAGAGTAGTTAATGGTGATTGACAAGTGATACGTCCCTTGATACGGTTATATTAAGTACGTTCCGTATACTTTCGACATACCAATATTGTGATCGTCTCGGCGGACTGTATCATAACTCTAATATGTTGGTGGGGTATCTTTTACAGTAGATATTTATTGTAGTACTTCTGTTGGTAGCTACAGGCTCATCATGCAATACATAAAATCATGCCTGACTGGGCTAATGAGTAACTTAAGTAACAAGTATCACAGTGAGTGGCGCACCCTGGTGGGGGGGTGCTCAGTGGGTAGGTCACTCATGCGTGACTGTTGCCCACTTTGGTCACTTCACATGCTCAGGATTATGTTTGCTCGGTGTTTAGATATGATACACCGGGGTCGCTTAGTGCTTCCGGATTCTGGCTATGACAACAAGTCCCCTTCGTTTCCACTCAGTTTTTGATGCTTCGATACATAAGTGTTTTTCCATAATTGTACAATATTGCAACACCTGACAGATCTGCCAAATCTGGCAGTTTTGTGTTACAGTTTAAGTTTGATTTTCTAGTACATATCTTGACATGATAGTTATTTTAATACATATTATCAATTAGAAGTTTGAGAAGTATACTTCACCAAATTTATGGGTGACTGTAACAAATTTAACACAGGTAAAACAAGGTAAGAAGTAATTGCCAGATCTGTCAACTTCGTTTTGTGGTAATCATATAAAAATTCCATTTGATGATTTTAAATGCTGCTCGAGTTTTTCCTAAATGACACATTTCTGGCATTTTTGTACACAACTCACAACAGGGCTTAAAAATGTCAGCAAAAAATAAAGTTGCCTCCAGTGGGATTTGAACTCACAACACCAACCATCTGTGTATTAGAATTCTAATGCTTTACCCACTGGAGACAACTTATTTTTTTCCTGAAATTTTAAAAACCTTGTTGTCAGATTTGTGTTATCTAGAAAAAAACCCCATTACCTTCCGGAAATTCATTGGACCCTCACTATTGTGAACGTCATGATCTGCAGATTATTTACTCTCTCTCTCTCTCTCTCTCTCTCTCTCTCTCTCTCTCTCTCTCTCTCTCTCTCTCTCTCTCTCTCTCCCACACACA